>SEYY01019835.1:0-47105 GCA_009176605.1 Armadillidium nasatum
GAAAAGTTAGTTGTCTTTGAGAGAGATATTTCAACAAGTTGAGTTTTTATGAGCTTAATCACAATAGGTTGAGACAACTACGCTGCATAGTCGTGTTTCTGGAATTGTTTTTCGGGGATCATAGCCCCCAAGAATAAAATATATATATGTATATGTATATATATATATATATATATATATATATATATATATATATATATATATATATATATATATATATATATATATATATATATATAGCCCTACGTGTTTCCTTTGAATCTATTCCTCAATTTAACCAAAGGCGGATGTTGCTTATGTGCGCAACGATGTTGTCTGTTCTCGTGTCTCTAATTTGGAGTCTTCTGAATTCTCTACTTATGGCTTAAACTTTCTTGCAACTCTACAACTAAATTCATTGTTCTGTCTACTTATCTCTAATTCTACAGACTATCCAAATTCTTCGACTATCTTAACTCCAAAATAGAACACATTCTTTCTTCTTCTCCTTTCTCCGAAATCATCATATTAGGTGATTTCAATGTTCACCACCGCCAATGGCTTTCATCTAGTTCTCATGATCCAGCTGGTGAACTCGCCTTCCAATTTTCTATCCAGAACAACTTTGAGCAGTTGGTGCATCTCCCTACCCGTATCCCTGATCGTCTTGGTGATGAACCCAACATTCCAGACTTTTTCCTAACTTCTAATCCTTCTCCTTATTCTGTTAAACTCTTTCCTCCTCTGGGCTCATCCGATGACCTTCTTTCTTATCTCTGTATCTTGTCTTGTCTCTTCAAGTCTTCCGCAAGAACGGCACAAGCCTTCTGCGAGAAGACGTTTCTGACATTTCTGTGTCACTAACTGGTCTGACTTGCGGTTGTACTTCTCTGATTTTCCATGGAATGATTACTGTTTTCGTGGGAGGGGTCCCTCTGAGTGTGCAGAGCGCATAACTGAGGTGATTCTCTCTGGCATGGAGGCGTACATTCCATATTCTTTCCCTTCTACTAAACCTAACAAACCTTGGTTTAACTCTGCTTGTTCTCGTGCTATCCGCACAGGGATGCTGCCTTCAGGGATTACCGTCGTCTTCAAACTCCTAAAACTCATGCAACTTATATTTCATCCCGGAATCGTGCAAAATCTATTCTCCGTAATACTAAAAACTCTTTTCTCCGCTTAAAATGCAATAATCTTTCTGGTTCTCTTTCCTCTCGCCCTTTCTGGCATTTTGCAAAAAATGTCAACTCTAACTTTGCTTCTTCCTCTTTCCCTCCTCTAGTATCTTCTGACGGTTCAACTGCCGTTTTGCCTTCCTCTAAAGCTGAACTCTTCGCTCAAACTTTTGTTTCTAATTCAACCTTAGACGATTCCGGAGCTGTTCCTTCTCCTTCAACCCCCTCCAACTCATTTATGCCTAAAATTATAATTTCTTCTAAAGATGTCACTTTCTGCTCTCTCTGAGTTTAACACTAAGAAGGCGTACGGTCCTGATGGTATCCCTCCTGTGGTTCTCAAAACTTGTGCTTCTGAGCTTGCACCCTGCCTTGGTAAACTATTTCGTCTTTGTCTTTCTACTTCAACCTTCCCTTCTTGCTGGAAACGTGCGCTCATTCAGCCTGTGCCGAAGAAAGGGACCCTCTCAACCTCTAACTATCGTCCAATTTCCTTAACCTCCGTTCTTTCTAAAGTTTTCGAATCTATCCTTAACAGGAAGATTTGGAAACATCTCAATTCTTCTAATTCTTATCTCTGATCGCCAGTATGGCTTTCGTAAGAAACGCTCTACTGGTGATCTTCTTTCCCTTCTCTCTGACTCTTGGTCTCCGCTCTTCGGCATTTCGGTGAATCTTTTGCTGTGGCGCTAGACATATCGAAAGCTTTCGATAAAGTCTGGCACAAATCTTTGATTTCCAAATTTCTCTCTTTCGGAATCTATCCTTCTCTCTGTGACCTTCTCTCTGATTTCCTTTCCGGTCGTTCTATAGCAGCTGTTGTAGACGGCCACCGTTCTTCCTTTAAATCTATTAATAGTGGTGTTCCTCAAGGATCTGTCCTATCCCCAACACTTTTTATACTTTTCATTAATGACCTTCTCTCTGTTACTTCATCTCCTATCCACTCCTATGCTGATATCTCCACCCTTCTTTACTCTTTTCAATTTGAAAGGCGTCCCACCTCAACAACAGTTTACTAGACGCAAGGAGGGTTGCCTTGGAGCAGCTGACCTCTGATCTTTTTCGTATTTCTAATTGGGGTATGTGATCTTTCTTGGAAAGATCACATTACCTCTCTTTCTAAACAAGCTTCTAAGAGGTTTGGTGTTCTGAGGCGCCTTCAGTATTTTTTCACTCCACCCCAGTTGCTTGCTCTGTATAGGGGTGTTGTTCGCCCCTGTATGGAGTATGCTTCGCACATCTGGGGTGGTTCCACACATACAGCTCTCCTAGAGAAGGTGGAGTCTAGGGCATTTCGTCTCATCAACTCTCCTTCTCTTACTAACTCTCTTCAATCTCTTTCTGCCCGTCGAATTGTTGCGTCACTCTCTCTATACTATCGCTATTACAATGGACACTGCTCTTCTGAACTCTCTCGTCGCATACCTCCTCCACTGAGAAGGCTTCGTGCGACTCGACTTTCTACACAGTCTCATCCTTTCTCTGTCCAACTCTCTGACCCCAGACTTAACCGCTATGCTCAATCTTACATGTACTCTACTGGTAAAGTCTGGAACACACTCCCTTCTTCTATTTTCCAACTTCCTATGACTTACACACCTTCAAACGTCGTGTATCAGGTCACGTCGGCCTTTAATTTGACCATTCTTCCGTCTTTCCCCTAACTCTGGTGGAATTTTAGTAGGCCTCTGGCCTTTGCCCACCAGAGGTATATATATTATATATATATATATATATATATATATATATATATATATATATATATATATATATATATATATATATATATATATATATATATATATATATATATATATATAACTACAAAGGAAGGGAGGAGGAGAGAAGGCACGGAGTGGCGATCATCATGAGACCAGAGCTGTATAGAATCGTAATGGATACAATGGTATCAAGTGAAAGAATAATAGCGATGACCTTGAAAAAAGAGGGAGAAAAGATGAGCGTAATTCAAGTACACGCACAACAGCATGGAAGACCAGTGGAAGAGAAGTCAGATTTTAGAAACGAAATCCAGCAGACGTATTATGCTGTGAGAGGAGAGAGAAAAATAATTATGGGCGATTTGAAAGCTCATGTAGGAATAGGTAGACAAAGGAGGAGACCGTTCTGAAAATGCATGGAGTGAGAAACAAAGAAATATTGAAGGTGAAAAGCTGTTTGATTTTACCGTAAGAAACAATATGGCAATAATGAACACTTTCTTCAAACATGAAGATATCAAGAAATGGACGTGGTATAGGTGGAGTACAGAGAAACAGAGATACAGGGAGAAGTCAATGATTGACATGATGCTGACAAACGACAAGAGAATCTTCGAGGATTGAAAAGTGTGCCCATAATATCCCCAGACTCTGACCATAGAATGGTACTGGGGAAATTGAGGTGGAAGTCAGGAAATAAACCAAGAAGGAAAGTAAGAGAAAGATACTGTTTGGAGAAACTGAGAGAGGAGGGAGTTAGAGAAGATTTTAATGAAAGAATTACTCAGGAATATGAAAGAAGGACAGTAGAACTACAGGAAACTGTGGAAGAGGGCTAGGAAGACTTTAGAGAAGAAGTAGATCAAGTTGCAAGTGAAATAATGGAAAAGAAGAAAATTGGAGGAGGAAGAAAGAAGATGATGGTTTGGTTGAATGAGAAGGTTAAGAACGCCGTGAAACTCAAGAACAAGGAACATAGGAAATGGATGAAAACAAGAACAGAGGAAAATAGAAAAGAATATGTGAGAGCGAGAAATCATGAAGATGTGAAAAGAAGAAATAAAGATTCCACATGGATCAGAATAGGAAGAGAATTGAAGGAGGTATGAAGGGCACAAGGAAACTTGTATACGGAATGGCCAAGAACATGAAAGCAAGCAAGGAATCAGAAACGCATGTGGTTTTGAATAAAGAGGGAGAACCGCTTCTGGAGGAGACAGAGATAGCGGAAAGATGGAGAGAGTATGTTGAGGAATTGCTGAATGTACAGGAAAAGAAGGAGGATGGAAATAGTGGAAGCACCTCCAGAGATAAGACAAGGACTGGAGGAAATCTGATTGATTCAGAGAGAAGAGGTGAGAGAGGCATTTACGATATATATATATATATATATATATATATATATATATATATATATATATATATATATATATATATATATATATATAATATATATATAATATATATATATATATATATATATATATATATATATATATATATATATATATATATATATATATATATATATATATATAATATATATATATATATATATATATATATATATATATATATATATATATATATATATATATTATATATATATATATATATATATATATATATATATATATATATATATATATATATATAAATATATATATAATATATATATATATATAATATATATATATATATATATATATATATATATATATATATATATATATATATATATATATATATATATATATATATATATATATATATATATATATATATTATATATATATATATATATATATATATATATATATATATATATATATATATATATATATATATATATATATATATATATATATATATATATATATATATATATATATATATATATATATATATATATTAAGAAATATATATGTTTGCAAACACTGATTTGTGTTAACATTAGTCTAGATATTAATACCAACATAATTTTTCGATTATTTTTATTTAATTCAAAAACTATTTTGAATAATTTCATGAATGAGTTTTTAACGCCTTAATTAAACTGTCCTTAATTTATTTACTTTTTTTTTAATTAAATTTATTTAATTAAAATATAAAATAAAAAAAAATATTATTATTATATCATTATATTATTATATTACTATATATTTATATATTATATATTATATTATATTATATATATTATTAATATTATTAATTATTTTATTATTATTATTTTATATTATTTATTATTATTAATTATTATGACAAAATTAGGGTGTTACAGAGTTAAAAAAGAAATTTTCACCTGCAATACTCCAACTACAGCCCCCAGGGAAACTATATCACTAAGCGCTCAGGGACACAGACCCCTAGACACTATAATAAGATAAAAGGCCCCCTTGCTAACCGATAGGAAATGTATAGGCAATTTCTTCCTCTTCTTTCTTCTCTAAACTAAAAATATTCTTTTCTTTCTTAGAGTTGTTCAACTCTATATATTTACTTAATTCTAAATATTAAAATACTAATTATACCTTTCCTTATATAAATATATAAATTACTTAAAGGGAGAATTTATGAGCCCTTTCCTTTTATCCTTTAACCTTTTATTATACTAACACCTGAAATAAAGAAATAATATATAAATATATTTAATAACATCTAATCTCCTTCTACTTCCAAAATCACACCGTCCAAACCCAATCCAGTGATTCTTCTTCTCTACTTCTTCTTCTTCTTCTTCTTCTTCTCTTTTCTCACCCTATAAATATACAATCTTATACCTTTCTCTCTCCTCCTCTCTTCCCTTCTACATACTCTTTAATCAAATTACTATCAACTCTACCTTTCGTAAATACATCAGCTATTTGACATTTTGTAGTTACCCATTCTACTCCTTCAATCTTCTCCATCTCTAAGACCCATTTAATCCATGCCAAATCTATCCTTAGGTTTTTGCTTAATACTTTAGTTTCAGAGTATATGGCAGTTTTTAGTGTTTTGCTATCTGTATACACCTTTACTTTTAATCTATCGCCTCCCATCATTTCCAACCAACATTCACTTAAAAAAATACCTGCCTCAATACCTTCTATCAGACCTATAGCTTCAGCCTCAATTGTAGATCTTGCTACTCTCCTGACACATTTCGATTTCCATACAATCGGGCTTCTATTACCTTCATTATCCTTCAATGCTACTATATAGCCTATCTGGGGACTTTCATCGATACTGTTCCCATATGATGCATCTGTAAAAACTTCTATTTCTACATTGTCTTTTAGTTTACCTAACAAAACACCTACTCTCATATTTTTTGCTCTTTTTAATATGTTTATCACCTTTCTCATTTCCTCTACTTTACCTCCACGAAAGTACCTACTCCTTTCACTTACATAATAAGATAGATCTGGTCTTGTCTGACAGCTGATCCAATTCATTTGACCTACCAATGATCTATATAGAGTTAATTCTTTTCCTTCCATTTCTCTGTTTCCAAAGAAATCTCTACTTTCAGGTATATTTATATCGTCTATGTATTTGTTCTGTTCTAACCAAACACCTTCCTCTCTTTCTTCTATATTTATCCCAATATACTTAAATTCAGACACTTCCTCCGTTCCTATCTTTAATCTGCTTTTAATGGCCTGTAATGATATTCTCAAAAAACTCTTTGTTGCCTCCAAAACAAAAATCATCAACATGAGTGCACATGATACCTATCATTTTTCCTTCTTTTTTCCAAACAAATAATGCTGGTTCTAACTTACTCTTCACACCCCCCAACTCAGTTATAATCTTTACCACTTTATCAAACCATACCCTTGCTGCATCCTTTTAACCCATACACTGTCTTCTTTAATTCCCATAGTCCTTTCTCCTTAGCCTCTTTGGGAGGAATAACCCAAACCTTCCTTTTTATTCTGTCTCCCTGTAAATAAGCTGTTTTAATATCAATGGAATTACATTTCCATCCCTTCATTTTCATAATAGTCAGGCACATCCTCAACACCTCTCCTGAACATGTTGGTGACTCCGTTACCAGCTCCTCTCCTTCCTCCTCAAAACCCCTAGCAACTAACCTTGCTTTACATTTCTCCTCTCCATCCTGAATTTTCTCTGTAATCACCCATCTTAAGGATATTCTCTTCTGTCCTTTATCTTTTACTCTTTTAAAAACATCATTTTCTTCCCAGTTCTCTATCTCACACAATTTTGCACTTAAAACTCTTTCACTTTGCAGACTATTACCTAGCCATACCTCTTCTTGGTCGCTAATTTCCTCTACATCTGTCAAGTCTCTAAAGTCCATCCAACCCTCTTCTCCATTTTCAATATTCTGAACATTAAAACTATCACTCCATTTCTTGCTTGTAGCTTTCCCTGCTCTACTGAGTATTTTAACCTTCACTTTATCTCCACTTTCTCTTTTAGTAGCTTTATACCTTTTTCCAATCTTGACTTTTGGCACCCTCCTTTCCTCAGCTTCCTCATCTGGTTCATCCTCTTCCCTATGTTGTTCTTCTTCCTCTTCCTGCATTCTATAGTATTCCACTTCTTGCCACTCGTCTTCCTCATTGTCCATGATCCTTATTCATTTTTTGTGTATCCCCTATTTGATCAGCCTTTTCACTCAGGTCGTTATCATCTTCATTTGTTACTACAACACTCTTTTTCTCATCTTTCTGTTCAATACCCGCTAACCTTGTAATATGAACTCTAGCAATTTCTCGCAAAGTACCTCCATGTTTTACTATCACCGTCTTCCCATCTCTACCTATGACTTTAGCAGGGCCTCTCCAATTATTATCTATCTCCCTTTTATAATACACCTCTTCTCCAGGTTCAGCTAATTCTAACTTATGTTCTCTTATTTGACCTTTCATAGCCCTCTTCACCCTATCTTCGGCTTCCTGTTTCACATGAGCCTCTCTTGCCTTATGTATTCCTTCTATTGTCTCCCTTAATTGTTCACTTTCGTTACCAACTACCCCCATACTTCTTTCTTCTTCATCCATATTATTTGGCAACTTTCCATTCCTACCAAATACCAATTGATTAGGGGTGTATCCTCCTTTATCCAGTAACCAATTTTTTGCTCCAACTGACCAAAGTAAACACGTTTCCTTATTACACCCTTCTTCTTTCATCTTTCTCATAGAATCCTTCAACAGCCCCACCATCTTTTCACACCTCCCATTACTCCATGGACTCTCAGCTGCTGTTGCCAATTGCTTTATACTAAATCTCTCACACAGCAGTTTCATATCCTCATTCTTGAAATTCAAGACCATTGTCACTAATAATCCTTTCTGGGGCACCAAATATACTAATCCATCTTTCCAGAATCTTACCTACTATCTCCTTTGGCTCTTTATTCTTTACCCAGCTTGCTTGACAATACCCTGTTCCTAAATCCAACATCACCAAAAATTTATTTCCTTCCAATTCACCTAAATCCATGGCTACAGTTTCATTAAATCTTTTTGCTAGTGACAACCCTAACTGTGGGTCTGCTAGGAGTTTTTTTATATCTTATACATACCTCACAATTATCACTCAATTCCCCTATATCCTCCTTGATATCTCTCAGAGTCTCATTTTCCATTTCATCTCTATATGCATCCTTAATCAATTCCCCTAATCTTTCTTTGCTAGGATGCCCGAACTGTACATGCAGTCTTTTTAGTATTTTTTTCCTTTCCTGTTTATCTTCTAAACTATTTTTCACATTACCCTCCCACCATATTTCTTTCTTTATACCTTTTCTTAGAACTAATCCTTAAATGACCTCTTTCATCTAACTCGTTAGAGGAACCCTTACATTCCTTAAAAGCCCCTATCGTCATTTCATAGTGATTCAAGTTAATGCATGCTCTCATTTTCCTTAATGATTCCCTCCCCAACAACCACGGTATATCCCCTTGTACCACATCTGTAATTAAATAAAAATCCCATCTAAAAAATGAACAATGGTATTCTAATTCTTTTAACTGCTTTATATTTAGATTCCCCAAAAACATAATTCCCCTCTATCACTTCCATAGATTTCCTCACCTCCTCTCTTTCCTTCCAAGACATACTACCCAATACATGGCCTAGTCACTTCTCCCCTATGACGTTGGCACTACACCCTGTATCAACAATTGGCCATATGTTCCCATACTCGTTCCACTCTTCCTTTCCTTCTTTTTGCCCAATGAATGCTCTTTGACTTCCTACCTCTTGTTTACTTTTCTCAAAGAATCTTCCTCTTCCTCTTCCTCTTCCGAAACCCCCCAATACAATTCCTCTTTGTTCTTTTTCTTTATGACCTATCAGATCACTTCTACCTTCACTTCCTTCCTGTTTTCTCCATTTTCCTTTCATGGGGCACTGTGCTGCAAAATGGTATTCAGATCTGCAAACAATACATTTCATAACTTGTCCATATGCGTTTTTAGGATTTAACCTTTTCTGTTCTTTTTCCTCACCCCTACTAGTTTCTAAGTTCTGTTCTTGCAACAACCATTCTTTTGATTCCTTCTTTCCTATTCCTTCACAAACGTTGAGTAGTCCATTTTTAAACTCCTCAAACACCCAATCACCTTTTCCACAATATGCCAATACCATTTGTCTCTGATTTTCTCCTATATTTGCACCTTCTAACAAGTGAACACATCTCATATCCTCTCCTAGGTCTACCTTTCCAGCCTTTTTACAATTATCCTCAATCATCTCATATCTTGCAACATAGTCCCTTATGGATTCGTTTATTTTCCTACCTATCTTGAAAAATTCTAAAATCTTGTCATATCTATCTCTACTCTTCTCCTTTCCAAATCTCTTATCCAGTACCTCTAATACTTTTTCCACCGCTACATGTTTTTCCAACCCCTCTAACTCTACATTGTAAACACTTTGGAATGCCTTTCCTCCCAAACTAAGCATAACTTCTCCTCCTGGATATTCCAAAAACTTTCCTTCGAGCTTGTACCACAACATTACTCTCTTTCTCCACATCTCATAATCTTCTCCCTCTAAACCTTGAAATTCTGGACAATATCTCCTTCCTCTCATTACTGTTTTACTCTCCTGACTTTCCTGTCTTAGTTGCTCCTCACTTCCATCTTTCTTTGCCATGATGTTTACCTTTTGTTGCCCTTTCGCAACTACGCTCTGCTACCACTGAATAATTTAGGTTAGGTTGTTAAAAATTTTTTGTTTTTTACCTGCACCAATTGTTGTCCAGACTGTCTTCTTCTTTTTATACCTCTCCTACCGGACAATCAAGCGTAACCCAACTCCCACTACAGCCCCCAGGGAAACTATATCACTAAGCGCTCAGGGACACAGACCCCTAGACACTATAATAAGATAAAAGGCCCCCTTGCTAACCGATAGGAAATGTATAGGTAATTTCTTCCTCTTCTTTCTTCTCTAAACTAAAAATATTCTTTTCTTTCTTAGAGTTGTTCGAACTCTATATATTTACTTAATTCTAAATATTAAAAATACTAATTATACCTTTCCTTATATAAATATATAAATTACTCAAAAGGGAGAATTTATGAGCCCTTCCTTTTATCCTTTAACTTTTAACTAAACACCTGAAATAGAGAAATAATATATATAATATATTTAATAACATCTAATCTCCTTCTACTTCCAACATCACACCGTCCAAACCCAATCCAGTGATTTTCTTCTCTACTTCTTCTTCTTCTTCTTTCTTCTTCTTCTCTTTTCTTACCCTATAAATATACAATATAATATAATATATATATATATATATATATATATATATATATATATATATATATATATATATATATATATATATATATATATATATATATATATATATATATATCATGGGCTATCATGGGTGTACTGGCAAGTGTTTGTGTTAAATTGCAATTTAAAGTCTTAAGTAATACTAAAAATCAGGATTTAAATAACATAACCAAGAAAGTAAGAACGTTACAATATGAAGGAAATATTAAATCCTGATTTTTTGTACTACTAAGAACTTTAAATTGTAATTTAAACACAAAAATTTGGAATTTTGCCAATTGATATATATATATATATATATATATATATATATATATATATATATATATATATATATATATATATATATATATATATATATATATATATATATATATATATATATATATATATATATATATATATATATATATATATATATATATATATATATATATATATATATATATATATATATATATATATATATATATATATATATATATGGTGGTTATAGTCCTTTTCACTGTCCTTGTTCTATTCGCACGCGTTCCTTGTTTGAACTATAATTTGGTGAGGCTGTAAAAATCACCAGTCTTCAGTTCCGTTTTTGGTGGATCATTGTGTTTGTTTGCCTTCTGCTTTATTAAAGCTGAAAAAATTTCAAATTTGGTTCCTCTTAGAAACAACTGTCATTCCAAACATAACAATTTTGTGCTGTTAAAAATAATAATTGTTGAGTTAAGAATTTGTAATGTATCTATAAACCTAGTGGGAAGACATAGCATCCGTGGTGGTCCTTTTGGTTTTGGTTGTGATTCCTTTAGTTTCAACAACGGAGATAGTAAGTTCTCTGTCCTATTTTTTTTAAAAATTTAATTGTTGTGTTCATCATTCTTATGATTTCCTTTCGTCAATGTCATTATTTTAATATGAAGTTAAATTTAAGGTAAAGTACTTATTTATTTACTTTTATTATTAAAATCCAGCCAACCCTTCATTTATTACCCCTTTCATAATACCTGCTTCATATACATTAGAGATAGAATAAATAGGAATTTTTTTATATTTACGAAAACGAATATTGTTTTATATTCACGAATACTAATATTATGAAACCCTAATACGCGGTATTAGATTTCGAATATTGCAGCAACATTATTTTTTATGAGTTTGGTCGTAGAATGAACAACGTTTCCAGCATGCGGGACGTGGACGCATTTTTACAGTACATCTCACCAACCTCTTACCTTAACCACTGCCCTTTGAAAATCAGTTTTTAAATTTCATTTTAAATTTCAATCCTAAAATTGGTAAGTTTTATTTGAGGAACAATAACTTTTCTCGAAGCTCTTCCTTTTTCATGGCTTTCCTTTTTGTTTTTTAATAAAATCCCTTCGAGTTTGATGATAATTTCATTTAAGCCTTGAAAGGCTGGTTGTAAAAAGAAAGGTCGCAATATTTTTTACATGTTATGTAAAGGGTTTCTGAAACTGTTACCTTTATTGGAATTAGTCTGTAAATTTTCACACACTAGAGATCATAGGCCACCATAAGGTCGCCAGTATAATGCAAAAAATAAAATTACGTTAGTAAACGTTAAAAATGCAAGAACAATAATGTAGATATAAGTAAGATAAGTTATTCAATGTTTTCAACCATAATTGTAGAAACTTTTATCCACAGCAAGCATTTAAACTCTATCTGGGAGTGTCTCCAAGCATCGGGAGTTGGAGCCCTGGTGGTGACGAATTTTCGGTAGTGTTGGATCCCAACCCTTTGACAGAATTTGTTGAACTTCCTGATCACTTACAGAATCTCAGATATTCCAACGTTTTACCTGGAGTTATTCGAGGAGCAGCTGAAATGGTAAATTAACAAATTTCCATGAGTTAATTTTAATATTTAGGTAGTGTAAATAGGAAGTTTTTATTTTTATAAGTGAATGTCTTTACTATCATTTTGTTGTATTTTAATGTTAGACATTGTAAAAGGAAACTTTTCTAACAATAATTTTGGACTCTATTCATAATTATAAAAACCTTCCTTTATCATGTTGATTTGCACATTTTTCTTGAATGTTCGTTATTCAATAGTATTCTTTAAACATTTTTTGAGTTGTTAGAATGATGGTTCATGTTTTCATCTTCATTTTTAAAATGTTATTCAAAAAATTTTTTCACTGGCAGAATGTGCTAATTTGTATTAGCAGCAGCATATTCCAAAACAATAATAGTAGTCAAGCAGCATTGTTTTGTCACTCATTTTTCATTAATAATCAAAACTATCATAGCCTTGCTAATTCCATAATGGTATTCATTTAGTTTTGTTAAGATGTATGTTTTTATTAGACTTTGGTAACTTATACATTTTTCGTAGTTGATATAAAAAGGTTTGAACACGTGGTATATAATATTCCACATCTTTATGAACAAATCTTAGTTTTTTATATTTGAAATTGAACTGACGCGGTATTACAACTATTTAATTTTTTTATATATTTTTAAAGGTACAAATAGAAGTATTAGCTTCATTTATAGCTGATTCTTTGAAAGGAGATAATATTACTGAAATAAGAGTCAAATTTGTGAAGCGATTAGAAGATGCAGTACCAGCTGGTGAAGACTAAGTAAATTGTAATAATCTACATTCCAGTATCAATTATTTGTTAAGATATTAAAACATATTTACTATTTATTAAAAATTAAGAATACCAGTTGTTTTGTAAGTCCCAAGAAGAGTTAGTAAAATAGATCAAAAGTTCTTTTTCGTTATATGAATTTTATTTATAAAAAGGAATAAGAAAAACGTTCCATGAAATGATTTTATTACTGTATGAAAAATAGCAATAGCAATATTTAATTAAAAGAAGGAAAAAGATTAATTCAATAAAACATATAAATAGTAAAAATTAACAATATTTTTCTTGTATATTAACAAAATAAATTAAGACAAACTAAACTCCATTATTACATCCACCCTCCCTGGTAAGTTTGGTTTGGGAACTGTGGTATTGTAGCCTGAACATGGACTGGAGGAGCAGCGCCTCTTGGACCTGCAGGCGTCCCATGATTGGTGGCATAAGCAGTGTACCTGAAGGAAAACCTAATCAAAAATTTTGTACAATGTTAAGATCAGGTGTATACAAAGAACTTAGTGCTACTAAGATTATTTGAAACTCGTAATATTAGTAGTGTTATTATGCGGCTGCCTTTGTGAATAATAGTAAGAAAATATACAAAAGCAAAATTGTTTCAAAGAAAAAAACCCTTCAACCTATGTGTTCAGTTTATATTCGCAATCCGAGGTTAGAGTATAAAAATGGAATGGTTATTTACCAAAAAAAAAAAAAAATTAGATTCATGAATATATATTAACTAAGTAAAGTTAGTAAAGCAATTATTAAAAGCTAATAACATAAGCTGCTGCTGCGGTGAAGAAAAAAAAAAAGGCATTAAAAGTTGCATATACAAATACAATTAATAAAGATGCATCTAATACACTTAAACCAAAGATCTAGAGAAAATTTCCCAAAATTGTGTTCAAAAGTTTTGTGCATTCACAACAGAAAGATAGAAAAAAGTAAGTAAATACGTTCTTACCCGTGAGGCTGATACACAAATGTAGGCGGCTGTGGATAAACGTGGATTGGGGGTCTAGGGCCTGGAGCTCCAGCTGGAAGACCTGTAACAGGAGCAGCAGAGGTTACACCTTCGCTTAAAGGATATCCTACGCGCATATATATATATATATATATATATATATATATATATATATATATATATATATATATATATATATATATATATATATATATATATATATATATATATATATATATATATATATATATATATATATATATATATATATATATATATATATATATAACATATATAATATATATATATATATATAATATATAACTATATATCAGTATAATTAGAAATGATATACAGGCTTCAGTAGCTCTTCTCATCAATCCCTGAACATGTTTCAAAATTCTTGGTATGCGGGCACAGTATATTGTATTATTCTGCCACAACTATATATTTTTTTTTTTTAAATAAAATCCCTAAAAATGCAGATACATTTTGTCTAAATGACTCGACAGAGAAATCCCAATGGTCTGAGTCACGCGAGCTTGGAGGGCAACGAATTGGTGTGTGTGTATTTTAATATATATATATATATATATATATATATATATATATATATATATATATATATATATATATATATATATATATATATATATATATATATATATATATATATATATATATATATATATATATATATATATATATATATATATATATATATATATATATATATATATATATCAAGTAATGATATATGTTTACAAAGAGCACTAAATGTTTAAATTGCTTATCTATTTTAGCTTGCACTGCTCCATATTAATTCAACCAAGTGACTCGTAGACAACTTAATTTTAGAATTTCTTCAAAAATGCATCTAAACTCAACAAACCTTTACTTGTTCTATTACTATTTTTGATTTTATTTACAAATTACAATAACAATGAACAATATTTCTTAGAAGCCAAAAGAGAACTTTTTTCTTCTCTCTCTCTCTTTAATTTTACGTGCACCAACAGTAAAATCAATAAAATTTATAATAATCACGCATCGTTTTAACTTACCTATATTAAGGAACCAATAATTAATTCCGTTCAAATATAGATTCCTCACATTACCAAACTTCCACGTGTGTCTTTCGTTTGAAATTTAAATATGAAAAAAAAAAATATCCAAAATGATAATAGATGAACTTTTCAGTTTTGAAAAATGTTTATAAAAGAACCGGACAAAATTTTTACTATCTGTTTAGCATTTAAGTTTTTTTTCTCTCCCCGTTACGGTATCGCATTCATAACGAAATGATTCGCATGATAATCAAATCGTACCTACAAAAGAGTACACCTTAATATGGAAATAACTCAATGTAGAAGATTTTCCTAAAGACCACACTCTCTTTACCTTGATTTGATGCAACATATGTCACAGACTGGGGCTGGTGTTGAGGTTGGCACTGAACAGGTCTTGTCTGAGTTGGTACATGAGCGGGACTTGAAGATACGTTCGTAGAACTTGTGGGAATTGGGGTTGAGGACTTGCTATCTCCTCTGCTTTGACTAGCTGCATCTGATGACTTAGATTCCTCTGCAAAAAAACAGAATGAGAAAATCAATATGTTAAAGAGTAGCATATGTAAAATATTCCTCGTTTAATTTAATTAAGAAACATTACTGTATTTCTTAACGGACCACACACCCTGGCAATACGCAATTCTCAAACTTTTATTCATTTACTCCGTTTAGTTTTCAAATTCTTCAAACTACTTTTAATAGTACTTATCACGATATAAGCAGTAACTCTCACCATATATCAAAAAATGTGATTAAACTTTCATTTTCAACTCTTTTTCAAATATAAAATTAAAAAAAAAAAAATACGATTAATTCTCGTTTCAAACATCTGTTAAGAGTCTTATTTCATTCAAATAAGTATATTATATTATTTTCTATGATTATCCGCTACTCCAATACAGTTTTCAAAGGAGCTGAGTGTCTTATTAGAGTATCTTAAATCTCATTCTAAATATATACTTTAAATAATTATTAATATTAATAGATAATATATATATATATATATATATATATATATATATATATATATATATATATATATATATATATATATATATATATATATATATATATATATATATATATATATATATATATATATACAATTTTTACACCTAATTATCTGTAATAATAATAATAATAATATAGATGCAATAATATTGTGTACTACACCTGCTATATATTTTTTAAAAATCCTTAAGGTAAAGAGGCATGCATCTAAGGATCATAACATCTAAGAAAACACATTTAAAACATTACTTTTAAATTTAGACCCACCACTAGGAATGGGTTGAGTAGTTGAAGCAGGTTTGGTTTCTGAAAGTGGATCGAATTCTCTTGGAAGGTTGTTTACCATAGGTTGACTTGGAATGATAGGGGCTGTCATTATGATATTTCCAGCTGGGGGTTGATTCTTATAAATTCCCTGGTCATCTTTAGCTATATATATATATATATATATATATATATATATATATATATATATATATATATATATATATATATATATATATATATATATATATATATATATATATATATATATATATATATATATATATATATATATATATATATATATATATATATATATATATATATATATATATATATATATATTAGGGTTGCAACCATAAGCAACGTTGCCAATTACTGATTAATCGGCCATTCCCGATTATTATGTTCCATACCATAAAGTCGAACGACGAAAGCCTGTAGGCTGCATTTTAAAATATATATATATATATATATATATATATATATATATATATATATATATATATATATATATATATATATATATATATATATATATATATATATATATATATATATATATATATATATATATATATATATATATACGAGAACAAACGACATGCACAACAACCGCCTTTGGCTGAAAATTGAGGATAGGGACAGTAGGAGGAAACAATAGGGTTTGCTATCAGAACTCTCAAACATGAGTTTCGGTCAAGAACAAGAGGTGAGGTCTAGAAGAAGAGAGATGTTCACAGGTGATACGGAAGAGCCGTTGAAGGAAATAGGAAAGCTGGGAGATATTTTCGAAAGAGAAATGTGAATTTGAGTTTTCAAAGAGCTGAATTTCACAATGCTGCGGTGGCCCAACCGGGAAATCCCATCCATATCGACAAGATTGGAAAATTGGAAATTGAAGACGAGAAGCAACTCTAGAATCAAAAGAGGGAGAAGATTTAAAATACGAAGAAATAAAAAATTAGAGAAAAACTCACCCAATCCCGAATAACGCAAATCTCTTTGGTGGGAACAAACAGAGGCCTTAAAGGAAGATTAAGTACAGGAGGAAAAACAGATGATGGAAGAGAGTTCCACAAAACAGAAGTGGTTGGAAAGAGAGATGCACCACAACGGACAAGCCTATGGTTTACCATATTCGCACAAAATTCATGCGAAAGCATGGCTTCCCTTGTGCTTCGAGGGCGACGCAATGAAGGTGGAATGAGAGTAGTCAGTTGCCTCGAGCAGCTGCCGTTGTAGTATCTATAGAAAAAAAGATAGTACACCAACGTCACGTCGCAGAGACAGAGGTGGAACCGGAGCCCCCCCCCCCCTTTCCAAATGTGAGAACAGTACTCCATACAAGGGGAATAAGACCCTTATAATAATTGGAGCAACTGTTCGAAGAAAAAAAATTCCTGCAATCTGAACAGTATTATTCAACTTCTTTGAATCCGCAATAGCAACCATTGTGATATGAGGTTTCCAAGAAAGTTATTATTTATGTTCAGATAAAGAATGTAAATGTTGTTTACAGGTAAGACGGGAGAGGCGTCGAAGGAGATAGGAAAGTTGGGAGGTGTTTTAAAGAGAGATGTGAAGTAGTTAAGTTTTTAAAGAGCAACAATTTAACAAGGTTGAATCGACCCCACTGGGAAATCCTGTACAGATCGACAAGAATGGAAGCAGAAAGTTGAAGACGAGAAGCAACTCTAGAAGCAAAAGAGGGAGCAGATTTGAAATGAGTAGAAGAATGGAGAGTTGAGTCATCGGCACAAGGATGAACAGAGTTAAAAGTGGAGCTGAGAAGATTGTTGATGAAAAGTAAGAATAAAGTTGGAGATAGAACAGAACCCTGAGGAACATCACTATTGGCAGAAAAGGAAGAAGAGGTCGTTCAATCGACAAGTGCCTATATGGAACGATCTGGAAGAAAATTAGACGTAAATAAGCAAAGAGAAAGAGGAAACTCAAATGAAGGAAGCTTGGAGAGTAGTTACGCATGACACTCGCTCAGAAGCTTTGTAAATGTCAAGCGTAACCACACAAGACTTCCCATAATCCCTAAGAGAAGAAGAATGTAAGATAAAAAAGCCGTACTGATGATCTGAAAGAAGGGAGTGAGAATCCAGATGATCCAGGAAATGAAAGTTAAGGAGAATTTCAAAGATTTAAGATAGAACACATGTGAGAGCTATAGGACGATAGTTAGAGGGATCATAGCGGCTACCCTTATTCAGGATCAGGTGAACATATGCGAGCTTCCAACATTGAGAAAAAGTATAAGTATTTAGGAAAAATAGAGCAGAGTTGAACAAGGACAGGTGGCAGCTCAGACACACACTCCTTCAGAACACGGGGAGGAATCCCATATGGTTCGCTGGTCTTCTTGACGTCCAAGTTTTCAGGATCCCATGGACCTGATCATGTGAAATCACAGGTAATGACATGGGATACCTGAGAGGAGTAGGAGAAGAGCCAGAATCGTTCATGGTTGAATTGAAAGAAAAAAGGAGGGAATAGAGATTTGTATTTATAGAAAGAGTATTAGAAACAGAGCCGTCAGGACGAATACGAGGAGGAAAGGCAGATTTACAGAATTCATTAGAGATATTTCTGGCTAGAGGCCAGAAATTTTTATTTTGATGAAAGCACGCTTGGCCCGTCGAATAATATCCTTACAACGATTCCGAGTTGATTGAAAAATAGAAAGTGATGGTAGAATTAGTTTTTCCATGCGATAAGCAGTCTTTTTCATGAATGGCACAAGAGCAAGTACCATCAAACCATGGGTTTTGAGGAGAAAAAGATTTAGTTGAAGATGAAATGAACCTTCTCATCTCTTCTGCGATTACGACCCCTACCTTTTCAGCAGAGACAGAAGTATCCTCTGGGACAAAATATTTTTCATTTCAAGGGTAGTTAGCAAAGAAGTGGCGATTTTCCCCCAACTAGCCAGATTAAAGTGTCCGAAAGTACGTTTAGGACATGGTGGAGCTGCTGGAGAAAAAGTATCATATCTAAGAGCTATAAGAAAGTGGTCAGAGTTACCAATAGGGGGGGGGGGGAAATGGTATATTTATATTTAGAAGTAGTGATGAAGCATAAGTCAAGTGTGTTCAAGAACTGGTTAGGACGATCTGGGATGTGTGTGGGTGACCTAATCAGTTGCTCCAGATCGTTGAGAATGCTGAATGATTTGGCCTCATTCTCACCTGTATCAGGATGAGAGGAACCCAGCCACTCAGTTGGGTGTAATTTGAAATCCCCTAAATAGAAGACCTCTGCATTTGGATGAGAAGAAATAACAGTCTCGTGAGAAGTAGTAAGATATTCATAAAGAACCGGAAAGTATGCTCCATTGGGGGAGCAGTAGCAGAAACACAAGATAATAGTAGTAGGAAGACATATTTTGAGCCATAACACATCGAAATTAGGAGAATTTAAGATTTCGAGAAGTGTTACAGAAGTGTTAATGTTTATATAGGCAGACTCCACCATTTAGACAGAAATTGTGAAAAAAGTTTAGTTGGAGACATTGAGGTTGTTAGTGAAAGAATCCCTATCCAACTGTGTCTCAGACAGAAGTAAAAGGTTAGGCTGAGATTTAGATAAAGAATAAAGAATAGAGTGATGGGGGAGTTGAGGGAGGTATGGAAGAATGGTAGAATACCAAAGGAAAAAAAGGTAAGAATGTTTGAGAGTGTGTGTCTACCATCTGTAATGTATGAGAGTGAAGCGTGGATGATGAATGTTCAGACAAGGAAAAGCTTAGTTTTTGAGATGAAAGGATTGAGGGCTAAGGAGGGTACATAGAATCAGAAACGAAAGAATAAGGGAAATGTGTGGATGATGGAGGGCAATAGTGGGTAGAGCGGAAGAGGGTGTATTAAGGTGGTTTGGGCTTATGTGTAGAATGGATGAAGATACGATAGTGAGTAGAGTCATGAAATCCGAAATAGAGGGAGGAAATAGGTGGAGGTGGATGAATAAGGCGAGAGATATTTTAGAGGGGGAGAGGTTTGAATGCGGACGAGGGTAGGATAATGGCGGAGAACAGAGTGAGATGGAGGGCAGTGGTGATAGGGTAAGGGAGATAAAGTGTGGATGTGTGTGTGTGTGTGTGTGAACGAACTGTGATGTGCACCACCCCATGAGAGTGGGAAAAGTGAGTGAATGAATGAATGAATGAATATATATATATATATATATATATATATATATATATATATATATATATATATATATATATATATATATATATATATATATATATATATATATATATATATATATATATATATATATATATATATATAAAATAAAACCTATTTCAAGCTGATTTGGAGCATTTATATCTAGAGCATCAATAATTGATTCGACTCTGTCACGAAGATGACGCAGTTCTTGGCGGACTTGGAAAAGGGTAACCTGTACAAAAGAATGAATGAATATATATATATATATATATATATATATATATATATATATATATATATATATATATATATATATATATATATATATATATATATATATATATATATATATATATATATATATATATATATATATATATATATATATATATATATATATATATATATATATGGAATTCAAAGCTTAAGTGAAGTGGATCAAGTTTAACAGATAGAAAACCCAATGTACTTGGTTCATAACTACTTAAGGGGAGGATGCAATTTTAGAAAATGTTAGTATGTTCAATCGATTACTCTGAAAATTTCAGTGTATATAGCTTTTTTTCGTCTGAAAAAATCGATTCCCAACGTTTTTACGTACAAATAATGGTTAAAAAGTTTGTTTGAAAATTTCACCCAATTTTAAATGGACGGTGGAGAAGACCACATGTCGGAATGATCTGAAATTTGGAGTGTATATTCAAAATTCTATTGGCTACAAAAACTTGTAAAAGTTTTGCATTATGCTTTCTAGAAAAAACGTTATATGCCCTTATCTGTCCAACTGTCAAAAATTTCTTTTTTGGGCAATTTTGGAAAATCTACCCTTCTGGAAAAAAAATAAGGTTTTTTAAAGAACTGTACATTAAAAGTCTTTTATTTTTGGTAGGTATATAGAGGATGAACAGGGCTACAAATTTCTCTAAATACTTTATTCAATGATATTTGTTCTTTTCGAAATATAGCTTTTCAAAAATTTTCAAAGAAATTTCAAAATTTCCACTTTGAGGCTGTATCTCGAACCAAACAAATAGCAATTAAATATATATATATATATATATATATATATATATATATATATATATATATATATATATATATATATATATATATATATATATATATATATATATATATGGAAACCCATATGAACTTTAAATATACTATAGTATAAATGGATATTAAATTATCAAGTCATTTTCAAAATATTTCTAATGCAAGTATAAATGGATATTAAATTATCAAGTCATTTTCAAAATATTTCTAATGCAATCTGTTTGACACAGATAATTATGAAAAAAGTTAGTTTTCTCTAAACATTTACTTAGATATTGATTTGTATAATGTAAAGGAGAATGTATCAATCTCCGAACTTCGTTCACACTACTACAATCCATTTTTAAAATATCTAATGTTACATTGATAATAATATATGGGACATATTTAGCTGTAATTATGAGTAAATTTCAATTATAAATTTAACTTTTGATTGATAAATTTAACAAAACAAATATGTTTACAGAAAGAGGAGAGAAAAATCAAGTTTTGATTGTATTGCTTTGATAAAAACAATTCTTTGCTAGATGACTAAAAGTTATTTAATTATTGAATAAAAATCTACAAAGGTTAATTATGTATCCATTAATATAAATTAATCTTGTTTGCAAGTATTTCCACAACTTTTGACTAAGAATGGCTGGGTATAGCTCTTTTAGGAACATATAATAACTAAGGATTTCTATCAACATCATCAAGTGTAAGAAAATGATTTTTTATTTAAGTTTACAATTGTCTAATTGTCTGAATTTGCTATTATGTGAAACAGTTCAAGCTCAATCTATAACACTAGAAGTAAAAAATAATTTCAATCAAATAAACATTCCTAGATATCCAATTGCATTTCTCTACTCTAGTTTCACATCCCTATTATTTAATGTTATATATATATATATATATATATATATATATATATATATATATATATATATATATATATATATATATATATATATATATATATATATATATATATATAGTATAATAAGACTAACAAAAAATAACCCATTTGGATTTAACTATACATGATATTGATGTGATACTATGTGACAAAATTTGACGAACAATTTACAGTTCCATGCAACAGCAAAATATATATATATATCAATTCAATATTAATCATATTATAACAAAAGTAAAAACTTACAGGCATATTTGAAAAAGGTGAAACAGAATTTTTTCCATTAACAATTAGAGTAAGACGAAGAACACGACAACACTGTATTGCAAATGCCAGATCTGAGCTGTCAAATATTGTTATAAGATCTCCATCTTCATCCTGTAAAAATTATTACAAGAAATTTACAACCAAACTCTATATTTTAATAATTTATTAAGTGTCACGAAGGTATTCATCTCTATATTAACTCCTTTTAAGACTATAGTAATCCCATATGTTTTCTAATCTGACATGCTTTAACAACCAAGAAATAGTATAGGCAACAGTCACAGAAATAAATTTCCAAATATCCTATTTTATAAATATATTAAACTTTATTCTAAATGAATGTAAAAAACCTATCCAAAAATATAGTGTGTTTTCTGTTTATATACATTTTAAACACTTTAATAGTTGATGACTTAATAAATTCATTAAGCATTTACACTACTAAACCTTTTGATTGATATTACAAATAAATAAAGTCATGGTATCCTACTACATATCCTCATTATCTTCCTTTCCTTAGCCCCTGTTTTTACAGTAATTTAAATACTCTAATAACCCAAGGATATGACAATGTCCAAAAGTTTTCCCATTCAACCAAGAATAATTTAATTTCAGTCTTCTAACAATCCCAATTATTAACGACTAACAATATTTGTCCTATTACCTCTATTTTTCTTTACATTCAAAAATTCCATGAATTGTTTAAGGATTTATCTCCTATAAATATTTCTTATTTCTCTTTATTCCTTACTATATCCCTCTGAAATTGATACTGTACTTTTATAATTTCCATTATATGATACTATTTATAGTCATTCAATGGTCAATAAAAATATAATCATTTATAGCAATAATCTCAAATTGCACACCACAATTTTAATGAATGACAAAGATTAATAAAACAGAAATTTAGATTCTCTCCCAAACATGTTATTCTTGAATATTTTTTTATCACACACATAATTTAGTCAATGGTACATGATCTGAGCTAAATGTGGCTCAACAGTGATGAAGATATCTAAAATGACTGATAAAATTGTGAATCCCAGAGTCAGAGTTGTACTACAGAAAAGATTTGAATGCATAATGATAACAGAAAGCTATGCAAGTTGTTGCAACCTATTTGGATGCTTGAAATTTCCATAAGTAACTAAAACTATTGAAAAGCTTAAAAATATATTGGTATTCATTTTTATAACTTACCCATAGTAAATTAATAATAATTGTAGAACAAAAAAAAAATTTGAAATTCTTTATAAATGATTATCAATACCTTATACTTAATAATGAGATCATCATCTTTATCAAGATCACCCCTAAACACTCGTTGCATCATAAGAACAAGTTCATCATATGTCATATCTTCATTGTGAATTGGAACACGACGAATGTCATCTCCCAACTGTGCCTAATATGTGAGAATAAAATTAATTAATGAGCAAAAACTATATATATATATATATATATATATATATATATATATATATATATATATATATATATATATATATATATATATATATATATATATGCATGTAATTAATTGAAAATATAGATAATGTAAGATAATTTAAACCATTTACCAGTATATTTTTTTAATGCTACTATTGTAATCAGAAGTTACAAAATACAAACCTTGATAATTAATTTTCCTGAAAGATCCATTGCGGCTAAATCAGTACTCAGACCACTCATAATCAGTTATTTTAAACATTGACTGAATATGGTAAATTCAGTAATTTGGGTATCAAATTTGGTATTATTGAAAGTTATGATTACATTACCTGGAATAGTAAAATCAATCAAAAATACATGAGAAAAAATTATTGAAAATATTTTACAGTACATTATTATTAGGTGTATTCACTAAGAATACACCAAAAATGTGGGTTCAAACCTGACCATTTCAGAAATGTTTCAAACTTGATATGACAATTACAAATAAATTTAAAAAATTCGCTCCCCATTCATTAAATTTATTAAATTTTTTCTCTTAATTAATAAAAAAGTCAGGGATTTGTTTAACTTCAGCTAAAAAAGTATCACTTTATCATGCAAATATTTAGTGACATGAAACTATTGTAACATATCACCATACCTGCTAATTATTAATCTGACAACAATGTATTTAATAAAAAAGGTAATGTCAGAACAAAATCCCTTCAAAGGAAAGGCAATCTAAAGGCCTATATTTTTTAACACCCTTTTAATCATATTAACTGCCTTTCCTATTATTCTGAAGTATCAGTCTTAAACATTTCTTGTTATATATATATATATAGGTATTATATATATATATATATATATATATATATATATATATATATATATATATATACAAAGCTTATATCCTTGGTTCCAACTCTAATTTTTCAAAATTTATATTTATTTATTTCATTTTTATTCATTGATTCTACTTTAACTTATACTCAATGGCAGCAATATGGCACCCATGGACCTTGTAATGCAGGGGAGAGTATTCGGATGTTTCAGTGGCCAAAGATGGAGACCCTTATGGAAGTATAAAATGAAATTCTTAAAAATAAAACAAAGGATATATATATATATATATATATATATATATATATATATATATATATATATATATATATATATATATATATATATATATATATATATATATATATATATATATATATATATATATATATATGAAAGGGGGGCCACAACAACCTTAGCACTGACATAATACTGTAAATTAATAAAAATATTACTATATAATTCAAACGAAAAAAAGGATCTCTTCAAGCCTTCCCAGAGACCCTTTAAATACAGTGCAAAATGTTTAATTTTATGTAATCATCATGAAAATCACGTGACGTTCTTCTTATAAAAAAAAATCCTGTGCCAGTTCACATCAATATTATAACACTAGTTCCACAATTCACACTTCTACATCATTATCTCTTCTTTTAACATCATTTTACATTGGTAAAATGATGTTAAAAGAAGAGATAATTTTTACATGAAGGATTTAGGCACTATATATACATTTTGTAACACAATTTCTGTTTATGACTCAATAACTTATCCACAAACAAATAACAAAAAATGTGAAATAGGATTGGGATGCCGAAAGAGTTTCTATATATATCGATATTATCAAAACCGATATATCAATCTATCGATATTTTATCCTCAATATCAAACCAACAATATTTGTTTTTTTTACTTCTAGAAATTTTAAGTAGTTTTTAAGTAGTTTTCTGTTCCTTTATAAAATAAAATTTTAACAAAATTTGTGCTATTTTTCATTTGCGAATATATATATATATATATTATATATATATATATATATATATATATATATATATATATATATATATATATATATATATATATATATATATATATATATATATATATATATATATATATATTTAGAGGTGGGCATAAAGCGCAATTTGAGCTTTACGTAAAAAATTTGATTTATTGCGTTGCGAAATTTCGAAAATGAGCACTTTTGCATTTGCACTCAACAACTTTTTTTAAGAGCGCAAAAGGGCAAATTTTAGAAAATACCACTTACCAATTTTCTTCGTCATTTTTCTAAATATTTTTTGGGCTTATATTTCACTTTCTTATTTAATCAGCAAAATTTTATTACTTTTACGCGGTTCAGGGAAATTAAAAGTTATAACTTAATCTAGGGATGCCAATATATAAAAAATATCGATAATCGATATTTTAAAATATATCAAATTACAATCGATATATCGGTTTAAAAAATATCGTTCTATATATATATATATATATATATATATATATATATATATATATATATATATATATATATATATATATATATATATATATATATATATATATATATATATATATATATATATATATATATATATATATATATATATATATATATATATATATATATATATATATATATATATATATATATATACATATATATAGGAGATATGGTCCCTCAAAAAACTATAAAAAATTTTTTGTCAAAATCAGGTTCTGTGATCTCTTGCAATTTCTAAATTACGAGAGAAAGAGCAAAAATATTTAATATCTGAATTGTACGTGTCTTTTAAAACTTGGAAGCCTTCGTGGATCGTTCCTCTATCTGCTACGGTTGAGGAGATATAGGCCCCCAAAGTTGACAATTTTCTTTTGTATGCTCAGAAAGTACGACAAACCACCTTGGTATGTATGTCGGCCTTTAACTCAAAAACGGTAATATGTAGAAGAACTGGATTACAAATTTGGAATCAGGGGTCCCAAATCCTTATGTATCTAGAATATCAAGCCTATCTATCTATTGATAAGAAAGTTATAAGAATTTAAAAACTTACACAAACTTTGATCGGAATATTATCAAAAGTTAAACTTAAAATGGTTTCACAGGCTTTCACCTATTAAAACTCAAAAGACTCGACCGATACTCAACTGAAACCGAAATTTTCTTTTTGAACTCATATTTTCTGGCGTTTAGTAAGTACCATATGATCGGTCGACTTCTGTAGGAATTGAGAATTTTTCTCAATTTTTGCTAATATTTTTTTTTTTGGCATTTTCATGAAGGCAAGGCAGTAGAACTTATTTTTGATCGCCTCTACCACCCAGAAAATAAAAGAGAGGAAAAAAAAAATCAACTCTTTGATTTTATGTTTTTTTTTTTTTTTTTTTTTAAATCTGAAAAATGTTAAGTACATTTTACGATATATTGGACATCATTTTCAAAGGAAAAAAAAATCCTTATATTTGAAAACCAATCATGGGCCACGATTTTTGCCTCATGTCACTTCTCGCTATCAGCTACGGTTATTGATATATTAAAGGTTTAATAATTCGCGCATGCAGGGACTTTCCTCTTGAAATATACTTTTCCAGAGTCTCGGCCTAATTAAAGCAACGGCGCCGAAGAGCGACTTTCTTTAAAAGTCTATGGAACTAGGTTTCAAAAATTTTAGAGGCTCGTCCTTAAAAAATTTTTTTTTTTTTTTAAATTCATATGAGTGACTTTTAGCGGAAGTACCATGAGGGTCGACTTCCGTAGGAATTGAGAATTTTTCTCAATTTTATGGGAAAGTTTTTTTTTTTTTTTTTTTTTTTTCAAAATCTGAAAAACGTTAAATACATTTTGTTATATATTGGAGATCATTTTCGAAATGAAAAAGTCCTTTTAGGGTAAAACCATTTATGGGCCACGATTTTTGCCTCATGTCACTTCTCGCTATCTGCTACGGTTATCGAGGTATAAACGGTTTAATAATTCTTAGGCTTTACTTCTAGCAATCACTTTCAATCCTTTCCCATGGCTCTTCTCTTTTCTTCTTTCCCAGCTGTTTATTTTCTAATATATATATATATATATATATATATATATATATATATATATATATATATATATATATATATATATATATATATATATATATATATATATATATATATATATATATATATATATATATATATATATATATATATATATATATATATATATATATATATATATATATATATATATATATATATATATATATATATAATCAGGATTTTTCAAAGCAAAATCCATGTAATTATCTTTAAGTTTTCATTTCTACTTATGGGTTTATCATTCTTCGACTAAATCATTATAACCTTAGGTGACAGGGATAATGTTTATTGCTATGGTTTATAACAGTTTTTAAATAAAGTAGGCCTAAAATTATAAATATAAAATTTGAGAGCATCACGAGCTCTCATAGCGTGTGGACGTGAACTCGTGCTGAAGGTATTTTGCCTGCCTGGAAGGACGGCATATGCCTGCGTAGTTTAGGTCCGCTCTCAAAAACAAAACAAAAAAAAAATTTAATATTTGTAATACAGAACACTATGAAAGATATTAATTTATATAGATTGTCTGATGATAGAATTAAAGAATATTTCATTTTGAAATGTAGATATTTTTTGAGGCTATCAATCTGGAGTCTAGAAAATTTTGCGGTTTATTAAAGGTTGGCCAATTGTCTCATGAAGTACTTCAGCAGATGTAGACCTATAAGTTGAAGATCAAGTTGTGGTTTTAGATTGGTTTAAGACAGGTTTTAAATTTAAGTATGAGTATTAAAAATATAGGCAATTTGTATTGTCTTAAGTTGGTTAAGTAGACAGGCCAATATTTTATGCTATTAGATACAGTAATGTGAAGTTGAGATTCTTGATAATATTAATTACCAATAATTGAGTTAAGCAGTATGATAAGCTGGCATGTTTTTGGTAATTATTTAAGGATATTGCCTGGAAAATGATTTTCACCATATTTGTATAAATGCAAAAAAAAAAAAATAAAAAAATAATAATAATAAAATAAAATATTTAACCAGGAGACACCTATAAAGTAATTTATTCAATGAGGAAATATATATAATTTTCACTGAAAATATATATCTTGTAGGCTACAATTTTTGTGGTTTTTAGGCTAAATAGTAGCTATAAGCACTATAATAGGCACATTTGTTGGTCAGGCTTAATAATATCATTTTATAACAGGCAAGAGACGAACCATGCATAATAAATAAAAAAATTAAAAAATATTAAAATTTTAATATCAGTTTATATATTTTTTTTATTAAGCCAGTGTAACTGCAGTATAGGTAAACTATAGTATATATATATATATATATATATATATATATATATATATATATATATATATATATATATATATATATATATATATATATATATATAATATATATATATATATATATATATATATATATATATATATATATATATATATATATACATATATATATATATATATATATATATATATATATATATATATATATATATATATATATATATATATATATATATATATATATATATATATATATATATATATATATATATATATATATATATATATATGGTATTCATCATATTTTTTTAGTTCTTTTTTGAACTCTCTAATCATATAGTTCCTTCTTTAAGGAGAGCTTGTGGAACTGGTGTTTCTATAGTTTGATCCTAAACATGGTAACTCACCATACTTAAACACTATGTTTACCTCTATATATACTAGTAAGACAGGTTTTAAGTCAAATTACCTTTGACTTGCCCAATTTTAAATATATACCATAAATATAAAATTGAAATAACTTAATGAAAAAATTTATAATTTTGTGACTTTTATTTGAAGAATAATAAAAAATCAACAACTCTGATATATTAATATATATTCTTTTGCAGAGTATTATTTGTGATGGAAAATGTAAGGTATCCAAACATTGTTATAAAAGGTACTTTGACTCCTGTTGATATTTCAAAACCTAGAAATCATGTTTTAATAATTGGACAGCTGCATGATCTTATTGAATTAGCTTATGATAAAATATCATGCAAGCTTCCATCAAAAGTTGGGGAAGAGGTAATATATATATATATATTATATATATATATATATATATATATATATATATATATATATATATATATATATATATATATATATATATATATATATATATATATATATATATATATATATATATATATATATATATATATATATATATATATATATATAATATATATATATATATATATATATATATATATATATATATATATATATATATATATATATAATATATATATATATATAATATATATATATATATATATATATATATATATATATATATATATATATATATATAATATATATATATATATATATATATATATATATATATATATATATATATATATATATATATATATATATATATATATATATATATATATATATATATATATATATATATATATATATATATATATATATATATATATATATATATATATATATATATATATATATATATATATATATATATATATATATATATATATATATATATATATATATATATATATATATATATATATATATATATATATATATATATATATATATATATATATATATATTATATATATATATATATATATATATATATATATATATATATATATATATATATATATATATATATATATATATCGTAGCTCAGTCGATCGAGCACTCGCTATAGCACGCGAGAAGTCCAGGGTTCGAGGCCTGGCCGGAGCGGGAAACTTGAGCGATTTCTCCTTGCGCTTAGCTCCGAATGACTCAGTCGTTAAACGAGTACATCAGTGGAGTGCTCTTGCCACTGATGGGAATAATCTCCGGCATCCGCGATAGGCCTGGCCCAGCCAGCGGTATCCGCCGTGGGCCCGTGTAACCCAAGGATCTTCCTCGAAAGATCCCACTGACAGGACGAAAGTCCTTCCTGGGGGAAGACGATTATTTTATTTTTTTTATTTATATATATATATATATATATCCCATTTATAAAGTTTATTATAATATCATTGAATTTGATTAATTCATTTGCATTTGTAATAATTAAAGAAAAACTTTAAAAAATAATTTCATTGAAGTGAATATTAATAATTATAGAGTATATAAGTGTAACTATGACATTTTACTTAAAAGTATTAAAAAATAAAATAATTTGCTTAAAATTTTTGTGGATTTAAAATTGGGAATTTTTTTTAGGTTATACTCATTTAAAATGTGGATTAATTTAAAAGTTGGGAATTTTTTAAACAGATGTAAAAACCAAGAAAGTTTTATCCCTTAATTCCATGAGTTTATTAAAATCAGTTAGTGGCAAAACTATGTTAATTATTCATAATGCTTATAATTTTTATTCTCTAATCATTTGTTATACAGGATTGGACCTGGGCGGTGAATTCTTTGTCACCATCTCCCACAGACAGTTGTTCACTTTACCAAAATGTTGCCACTGTAGCTGCCTTACCCCTCAAAAGTTCTCGTCATAACACACCATCTAGAGCTCACTCTCTTACCAAGTTAGTTCGAACACATACTGTGGGAGAAGATGAGTGCATAGTTGTAAGTATTAATATTAATGCTAGTAGGATGTAAATGTAAACCCAGCATACCTTTTCATCTCAAAATTGTAGTCATAATATTTGTTGTATGAATTGTAAAATTTTGTAAAATGCCTTGATTTTTGACTTTTTTTTTTTTTTTTTTTTTTTTTTTTTTAACTGTAATAGTGTAAATATTGGTAAATAGCTATTAAGGAATAAATTAGAACTCAGGGATCAGAAAGATTTAGTTCTATATTTTTTAGAATTGTGGAATAATAATTGTGTTGTCAATTAATTAAGGTTCACTAAGCAATTTTTTTTTCATTTTAATAATAACCAATTAATATTATTATTATTAGTACTATGCATGTATGACTTGCAATGTTCTTGAATGGGAATTCATTCTTTAGACAAGTAAAATGTTAGAGTTAAATTATAATAAAATTAAAATTAAAACAATTAATAAATAAATTAATTGCCTAGCCCTTGGAAATTCGAAATGTAAATAATTGCCATATATATATATATATATATATATATATATATATATATATATATATATATATATATATATATATATATATATATATATATATATATATATATATATATATATATATATATATATATATACTTCATTATGTATCCTATAAGGTAACATGTTTAAATGATTTCTAAAAATTGTTATTGAAAATCATAAAAGTTTCAAGTATTTTAAAACAATTTTTTGTAGATAGTTTGTGAACAGGCAAATTTGTTTGCTAGTGTTTGTGCCATAGCTCGTGCATATCCTTCATATTCGAAGAAAACATCTTCAAGTCTTTCCCTCATCTACACAGTTACAATTGAAATATTGTTAACGGACAGCACTGTTGCACTTTCCAGAGATGAAATTAAGGTATATATATATATATAGTCAGGCGGGGGAGGTAATGAACGTCTGATTTTGAGGTAAAACGTAAACAGCCTTTATTAATATGAATAAATTGAAATTTTGGCCAAGTAAGTATATGTGTTACTAGCCCAATCCCTTATCATTCGAAAAATGTAAAAAAGTTAATTGTTTTTACCCCTACAATGACATAGCACATGATGAAGTAACATGACCCTTTTTGAGACCTCAAAAAGTTCAACTTGTACTTTTGAACATTTAACTTTTTTGGGAAGAAAATCAGTACAGAAACTGAAATTAGGGACAAAATATGAACAGTAGGGGGTAAGTTATTAGCCAATAGAATGGCAAGTTCCTATACCTTCCCTCAAAGTAGATGGGGGATGTTGACCTATTAACTATAGCATGGGGTGAAAGATGAACATGTTCAATTCATGTTTCTCCCCATAGTTTGTTCACTTCTTTCCCTAAAACGTGTTCATTTTCTCCCCAAGCTGTTTTTTTTTTTCCCACATATTTTTATACTTATATATATATATATATATATATATATATATATATATATATATATATATATATATATATATATATATATATATATATATATATATGATCAAATGATCAACGAAGCAGTTGCAGATGAAGGAATTCTAATTATAGTTCAATCAGGTGAAGAGATAAACGTAGAAGGAAATGAAATAAATGAAGAACCATCATTTCACTCTCCAGTAACATCCACACCAATATCCTGTTTGGAAAAAAATGTGTCAGTTTTTGAAGTGGAAAGTAATTTACCAGGAACATCTAAGAATTTGTCTGAAAGAGAGTATCTGAAAAATGTGCCACTACAAGATCTTTTGAATGAAATACAAAGTAGATTTCCTAATTATGAAATAAACTTAAGACCAATACAAAAACAGAAGAGTATTGAAGAAGTGTTACACGGTAGAGGAAGAGTGCCAAATGAGAAACCAAAATGTAGGAGAGCTGTGCAAACCAAATCAGCTGTTATCACAAATGAAGACATATTAACAAGTATGAAAGAAAGAGAAGTACAAAAATCTACAAAATGTGTTACAAGAAAAACAAAACAAAAAAATCTGGTGGAATAGCTTATAAAAAAAGGCAAAACAAGAAAAAGATTGAGGAAACTACTTCCGAATCGGATGATCTTTTATTGTCAGATAGTGTTAGTGACTATAGTGAAGAAAGCTTTAGTGATGAAGCAGAGTCACAACCAGGAGAAAGATCCACACTTCCCAAAATATGTACCATAGAACTGCATAAATATTTTGCTGTGTACTACGAGGAACCAAAATGTACCTACTATTGGGGGAAGGTTCAAAAGATCTTCCGGACTGATGCCGAGGAAGGCATTTCTAGTGTTGAAATGAAGTTCCTTAAAAGAAATTATATTGGCAGTGACCCAGCTGACTGGAGCTGGAAGGAGTCTTCAGAAGATGTAGAAATTGTGAATGTCAAATATATTTTTTATGGGCCGGAACTTCCTACCATCAGGAAAGGTATATTCTATTTCAATGATATCATATGTTTCAAAGTTTTTCAACGCAAAGTCCCCTCCTGCAAGATGTAAAATCATTTTAAATAATAATAATAATAATAATTATAATAATAATAATAATAATAATAATAATACAAATAATAATAATAATAACCAAGAAATTCATGTTAGAAGAAAATGTAATATGGAAAAAATTTTAAAAGGTATGTAAATACCTTTATTTTATTAAATTTATATATTATTTGATTTTAATTACACACAAATGATTTAAAATTAAACAATAAACTATTATAGTTTAAGATAGGATATATTTACCCATTTTTAGGGGGGTTAAAAGGGTGTTCATTTTTAACCCCAAATGGGATTTACCTATTCCCCCATGTTGGTGTAAAACGTGAAAAGAGGTTTTTTCCTTATAACTTTAAGAAAAAACATATTTATATAAAACTACTTACAGGATATTTTGAAGAAGTACTAACATATTGCTATATATTTTCATATTTTAAAAAAAATCTATATTATAGATGTCAACCTGTTTTTTAGGAAATCTTCATAACTTCCCCCGCCTGACTATATATATATATATATATATATATATATATATATATATATATATATATATATATATATATATATATATATATATATATATATATATATATATATATATATATATATATATATATAACATGTATAGAGGGTTGGCAAAAAAACATGTGTTTTTCATCAAAAATGAAACCCAGCTTGGTTATTGGATGTTTGTAATTGGCAGCTAATGAGTTTTTAAAGTTTTATTTATGTTTGCAAATTTTGTTAGAAGAGAAATGGAAAGAAGTCAAGGGGAGAGTGGCTTAATGAAGTCTAAAAGAATTTATGGCAGGTAATAATGTATTTAGGCTAAAGGACAAGACCTACTTTCCTTCCTATTCAGTCAAGGACAGTATAGTTAGTGTAACGACATCAAGGAATTGGTGAAAATAAGTAGAATTGAAAGAGAAAAAACATCGAAATTGCCTGTTAATTTTGCCTGGTTTATGTGTCAGTTACATTCATGCGTGTAAGAATTTGCAGGCACTTGAAGATCAAATATTAATACTGATTCAGATTATTGATAAAAATATTATATTAAATCTTAATATATATATATATATATATATATATATATATATATATATATATATATATATATATATATATATATATATATATATATATATATATATATATATATATATATATATATATATATATATCAAGTATTTACACTAAGTTTAAAATTTAAGATTAAATTGTTAGAGTTTGTGGCCTTGTGGGGGAATGCTTGGGTGTAAATCTTGAATTATATGTATTTGCCTTCAGTTCAAAAGTGGACTAAATATTTAGATTTTTAATGCATAGATTATAAAATAAAATTTTGTTTATCTTCATTATACTGGCTAGGAAACCCATGGTTACTATGGTCATCATTTACATTGATTTAAAAGTCAAAATTAGAGACCAAAAATCCAAGAAGTGGGGGATTTGGGTTTGGGATTTTGGGTACCCTGCATGTAATGTGATTTTTAAATTAGTTGAATATTGATTTCAATTTACGCATACTTGTTACAGGCCTTAACTGAAACTTGTGAAGGAGTTCGTCTAGCTGCGCACATTGTTGATGCACCAGCAAATGAAATGCATACAGATGGATTCATAGAGGTGATATATATATATATATATATATATATATATATATATATATATATATATATATATATATATATATATATATATATATATATATATATATATATATATATATATAAAATAAAGATTTTACTATAGTTACCTGGATTTTATATATATATATATATATATATATATATATATATATATATATATATATATATATATATATATATATATATATATATATATATATATATATATATATATATATATATATATATATATATATATATATATATATATATCGGTTGAAAAATTTGATTCAAATGATGAGGATAAAAATATTGAAGGAGCTGTTGGCGGGGTACATTCCTCAAAGTGTAAAAAAGTGAAATGAGGCAGAAACAACATTATGACGCCCTCCTTATCTGCAGCTTTGGATAGAACGCAGAAGTCTGATCGAACCGCCACATGTGTTCAAATCGAAACTGCCTAGGGGCCTTGATGTAAACAAAATAAATATAAATCGGTATAATATTTGGTATAATTTCAAAAGAATTAATTGCATTTTCACTGTAATTTAATTCAAAAGTATCAACAAAAATGAAAAAGAAATAAGTCACTGCGAATCATAGATAGGGCTGGCGGAAGTGGAGAACGTGAATGGCTACATCCAAAGACATCAATTTCCAAATACGAGTTACAAGAATGTGCAACACAGAGGACATTATTTTTTTTTAAAAACTTGAACATTGGTACAACATTTTTACACCCAGACCCTGAAACATGGCTAGAACGAGATGATTATCGGAAAGGAGTATCCATTATAATACCAGTATCAGTTACCAGTGATTTTGCAGAGGGAGGAGTAGCATTAATCCAAGAGGAAGAGGAACTCCACTTCATACTTAAAGTAGTAGGAGAAAACAGAAAAATATTGTTAGTGGCAGCATTATTGGGGCAAACGAGCAACCTGGGAGAATGTTTTAATAATAAAAATTTGACAATGATGCGCAATATGTTATAATTTATCAATTTTGAAAATATATTAAACAGTGTTATGACTACCATAGCCCTATTTGGAAGGTAAATGTAAGAATGTTTATTAAAAAATTACCACCCTAATATATATATATATATATATATATATATATATATATATATATATATATATATATATATATATATATATATATATATATATATATATATATATATATATATATATATATATATATATATATATATATATATATATGAATAAAATTTGATTGACTAACACAGTAATTCTATTATTTTTACTTATTCCAGGAAGTTAAGAAGGTTGCAGAGAAATTAGGTCTCATTCCAACTATCATTAGAGGCAATGAATTAGCTCAAAAGGGTTTTGGTGGCATTTATGGTGTAGGAAAAGCAGCATTGAACCCGCCTGCATTAGTCGTATTATCTCATAAACCTCAGGGAGCTACTGAAAATATTGCTTGGGTGGGAAAAGGCATTGTCTTTGATACTGGTGGTCTTAGTATGAAAACAAAAGTAAGAAATTGTGTTTAGGATTGTTCTTTGTTTGTTATTTTAGGTACATGACCATACTGCTATTACAGGGGTGCATGTAACTTTACAATAATCAGTTATTAAATATTTAAAAATGTTTGCTTTCAACCTGCTAGTATGACTGTTAACCGTTGTTTTTTTGATGACTGTTAACCCTTGTTTTTGAAAATGGACATCAATTTTTTTTTTTTTTTTATAGTAAAGTTTTACTTTAATTAAGCTTTTATTTTAGACTACAATGCCAGGGATGAAAAGAGATTGTGGTGGTGCTGCTGCTATATTAGGAGGCTTTTACGCTGCAGTTAGTGCTGGATTCTCACAGAATCTTCATGCTGTATTTTGCTTAGCAGAAAATGCAGTAGGTCCTAATGCTACCAAACCAGACGATATACATACTTTGTATTCCGGCAGGTGATTTTCCAATTTTATTTCATTGGGGGGTGTTTACTTAACAATTTTGACAATCTTAATCAACAGGTGTTTAAATGTGTGGTTTTTTACTTGTTTTTGAACCATTCATGTAGGCGATTTGATGTTGTAATCTTTTGTTCTCCCACATTTAATGACATTTATATTTAAACATTTTATTACAGAACAGTAGAAATTAACAACACAGATGCAGAGGGTAGACTTGTCCTAAGTGACGGTGTTGTTTATGCTGCCAAAGACCTTCATTGCTCAACCATAGTTGACATGGCTACACTCACAGGAGCTCAAGGAATTTCAACAGGTTAGAGAAAAGTATGAATAGAAACGTAAGTTTAAGGAGTTATGATGGAGTTATTCACTTTGCCACAACAGTAAATAAAATAATAATTTATTTGAATCATGTGATATCATGTGGCAGGAAATTTACAAATCTTATAATTAGATTTGTGAAAATGTTTTCAAAGAGCTAAAATACATTGTGCTTGCAATTACTGTTTTGTTTCTGTACATTGAATGCATGATACAGATTCCCATTTTATCATTGTGAAGGTGAAAACTTGAAAATGTCAAAATTTTACACTTTGTTTATCATATATATTATATATATATATATATATATATATATATATATATATATATATATATATATATATATATATATATATATATATATATATATATATATATATATATATATATATATATATATATATATATATATATATATATATATATGGAGGTATCCAGAGTTAAAGTGAACCAAGTCCATATGCTATGTTTTTTGTGTAATAGTGAATCAATTCCATAGTTTTGTTTTAAGTTCAGTGTTAATAGCAGCAATCAACTTTGAGATTTGCGTTCTCAGAAATGAGTCTCATTCAGAAATTAAACTTTTCAATACAGGAAAATATCATGCTGCTCTTGTAACAAACGATGCTCATTGGGAGGAGTTATCTGTAGTAAGCGGCAGAGCTTCAGGGGATTTAATTCATCCTTTACCTTATACACCAGAATTACATTTCTCAGAATTTGCCTCATCTGTAGCAGATATGAAAAACTCTGTAGCAGTAAGTACTATAAAATTTTACTAGTAAAGTTGATTCTATCTTAGTTTTTAGGTTTTTATCGAGTGTTTTATTGCTTATAGAAATATGTTTGTGTGGTGGTGGTGTAAAAAAAAAAAATTTAAATATTATAAAATTAGAAATGAAAAGGTTTATTTTTCTCAAGATCTTTTTGAAGAGAAGAAATTAAGCACATTCATGCATGTTTGGAGGACACGCCATATATATATATATATATATATATATATATATATATATATATATATATATATATATATATATATATATATATATATATATATATATATATATATATATATATATATATATATATATGATAAGCGTTTTATTACTCTTGCTTTTTTAATACGATTGTTTGATATTTAAAATTTTGTAATTTAACAGTGTAACATAAGGTGTTACAACGTATTCGTAAATAGGTTATGATCAATTTCCAGTAATAGTAAAATTTTGTTATTAATATGATGGCGAATACTAAAAGAAATAGTTTGTTACAAAAGTAAATTTAGTGTTCTTAAATTTTTACTCCGTAATATTATTTTATTGAAATATTTTTTCATTGTTTGCACTAACTTTAGCTTTAATACATTAATGTTTTTATATTTTTTCTTTTGTATAATTATATTAACTTAAACTCTACTAACTTTGCTTTGATGTTCTGATATATAATGACTTGTCTGTTACATAAAAAAATAGTAAATAAAATTGTTTTATGATAAAGGATACAGTTTCTGTTAAAGGAATAATCCAGTGTTTTAAAAGCATGTGATTGATATACAAAATTAACTTAAATTTGAGCATAATCTATTGAATTATCATTCAATAATCATCAATTAAAATATATAATGCATAATTTGAAAGAAATAAAAAATTCATCATATGATTTTTGTTTAGAGATTGGAAAAGTTTGAAAGATAATTGGACAAATGGATTTTGACTTTAATTTAATCAGTTATTAAAATCGATGTTTTAAAGCTCGCAAAACGTTTAATTGTTTTTTTTGTTTGATGCATATCGGATAAAGATTAAGAAAAATGTTGCAAAATTGCATGACTTTTAGGCCAAATATTAAAAATTTGTGGTTGGATCACTAAAATATCAATGTTATTATTGATTGCAAGGATTCTTGTAATTTGTTTCATTTTATTTTCATCTGAAATTAATATTTTTAAGACTCACACCGATACCTTTGACTTTGTCTATAAACATTACTATCGAAAAATAATGCAATTACAGAAGAAAAATAAAATAAATGATAATGACTATTTAATACTTGATGAAATGACAGTAAAGAGTCAAAAACTACTTAACACAAACTAAAATATGTGTTACTCAAACCCATATATATATATATATATATATATATATATATATATATATATATATATATATATATATATATATATATATATATATATATATATATATATATATATATATATATATATATATATATATATATATATATATATATATATATATATATATATATATATATATATATATATATATATATATATATATATATATATATATATATATATATATATATATATATATATATATATATATATATATATATATATATATATATATATATATATATATATATATATATATATATATATATATATATATATATATATATATATATAATATATATATATATATATATATATATATTATATATATATTATATATATATATATATATATATATATATATATATATATATATATATATATATATATATATATATATATATATATATATATATATATATATATATATATATATATATATATATATATATATATATATATATATATATATATATATATATATATATATATATATATATATATATATATATATATATATATATATATATATATATATATATATATATATATAGGATCGATCTAATGCCACTTCTTCATGTGCTGGGCTGTTCATTGGTGCGCACCTAGGGTTTGATTTTCCAGGTTCTTGGGTACATGTTGATATGGCCTCTCCCGTCCATAGTGTAAGTTTTAATTTATTTATTTTTTTATTTTAATATTAATTAATGTTTGATATTTAGTTGCATGAAATTATGAATATTTTTTTTTTTTTAATAGGGTGAACGAGCAACAGGTTACGGCGTTGCTCTTCTCGTAGCAATGTTCGCAAGAATGTCGGAGAACTCTCTTATTCACTCCCTCTGTTACTTCTCAAAGAATGAAAGCAATTCACACGACAGAAACAACTCGTCAAAGAAAATACGCCTCTCATAGCCTCAAATTGGAAATACGTTTACGTTATGTAATATAGTTAAATATTTATAGGAATATTTTGTTTATAATATTAACTTCGTTTTATAAAGAGTATGTTTTAAGTTTTATTGAATAATGTAGGATTGTAATCTTTAAGCTTATAAATAAATTTTAATAATGTAGTTGTAGTTCAGAGATTTATTTCTACCAATGAAAGAAATACCTTTCAGTATATATATATATATATATATATATATATATATATATATATATATATATATATATATATATATATATATATATATATATATATATATATATATATATATATATATATATATATATATATATAGGAACCGACCGGGGCCGGGGTCACCCAAATTTGGCCGGGGCCGGGGCCGGGGTGGGCCGGGGTTTCCTAAAATTTGTAAAGAGGTCAAAAGCACTGAAATTTTAGGTTAAGAAAATTAGATATAAGGTTTATTTAATTGTAAGGAAGGAGTAGAATAGCCAACATTCACTTAAATTAATGATTATGCATTTTCTCTAAAAAAAAATCAGAAAATTACAGTTTTGTATAGTTAAAGTTTAAAAAAAGTACAAAAATTAAAAAAAAAAAATTCTAATTCATAATAGTGATTTAACACGTTTACCTAGGTAAGACCCAAAGGTAAAGTTTGAAAAAATGTAAGATATAAAATTATCAATTTAACCTGTATTTATACATATCATTGTTATTTTATTGCTATGTATCAAACTTGTATCATTTAGCTGCATTATTTAAAAATTATTATTTTGTTTATACTTTCAGTCAATATGGCTAAAAGATCAGCTTCTGCAGTATTTGAATACTTTACAATGTTTCAGGATAGGCTCGAAATAGCTAAATGTAACATCTGCAGTCAGAAAATTAGAAGAGAACCTCCGGGTGCTACAAGTAAAAAAAATTTCAACCAAATCTTTATGGGAGTATCTAAAATCAAAACACAAAGATGAACATTCACTAGCAGAAAAGGAGCGGTCAAAAAGAAACAGAAAAAAAAAATTTTTTTTTTTTTTTTTTTTTTTTTTTTTTTTTTTTTTTTTTTTTTTTTTTTTTTTTATTATTTGACTGATTGAGCTGAAATTTTCAAAGTATGTGAATTTTTTCACGAAGTTCTGAGTTGATTTCGAGCATTTTTTTTGAGTCTATAACGGTTTGAAACTTATTTGGACCCAAAGTTGAAAAAAATGAATAACTGGGTCAAACCACTGGTCCACATGAGCTGAAAATTTAACTGAATACCTTTGCCCCAATTTCTTGCATTGGTGGGAATAGATTTTTGATATCACGTCTAGAAAAAAGTTATAATCGTACCCTTCTGGAGGAAAAAATTATTTAAAAAAAAAAAAAATGCTACCTACTATTTTTTTTTATTTGTGAATATTGTTTAGAAGAGGAACAGGGCAACAATTTTTATTTAGTGCATTTTTAAATGCCCTTTGTTTGAAGCGAGATATAGCCTCTCAAACTTTGGGAATTTTTGAAATTTGGCCAAAAATGGACCTTTTTTGAAGGCTATATCTCAAAACCAACGAATCTCATCGAATAAAGTACATAGAGGAATTTGTAGCCCCACCCCTCCTCTATACACACCAAAAATAGGAAATGTTATAGTTGTATTTTTAAAAAAAAGATTTTGTCTGAAAAGGTGGATTTTTTTAGTTCAAAAAATTTTTTTTTCTATAGTTGGTCAGTTTTTGGCTTATAACATTTTTTCTATAACTCTGGAAACAAAAGTCTATTAGAGGCTTTTGTAGCCCATATAATTTTGAATAAATAGTCCAACTTTCAGCTCATTATAAAAAGTGGTTTGGCACCACCATTCTATTGAAAAAGGGTAAAATTTCCAAAAAAAAAAAAAAATAAAACCGTAATAGACTCGGAAAAACGCTAGAAATGGACTTTTCTTACCGGTAAAAAATCTATATACACTGAAAGTTTCAGCAGAATCGGCTGAAAATTAAAAAAAAAAAATTTTTTTTTTTTTTTTTTTTTTTATAATTTGCCATTTTAACCCCGGCCGGCAACCCCGGTTTTCCCTGATTTTTAGCCGGGGCCGGGGTCAGTAAAAATGGCCGGGGTTGGCCGGGGCCCCGGTCGGTTCATATATATATATATATTATATATATATATATATATATATATATATATATATATATATATATATATATATATATATATATAATATATATATTTTATATATATACAGAACGCCGCCATCACGGGCAGAGCCCTTTTCAAGGAGGGAGCACGTACAAAATGAAGAAAACTCACTCAAACACAGACCTAACGCACATCCCTCAGGTAGACACAGACGGAAGCATTGAAGAGTGGAAGATTAAATACAGGAGGAAAAATAGATGATGGTAGAGAGTTCCACAGAACAGAGAGGGGAGGAAAAATAGATGATGGTAGAGAGTTCCACAGAACAGAGATGGCTGGAAAGGAGGCACCACAACGGGCTAGCCTGGGGTTTCCTACGTCCATACAAAATTCGTGCGAAAGCAAGGCACCCCTTGTGCAACGAGGACGACGCACCGGTGGAGGAATGCGAGAGGCCAATTCCTTCGAGCACCTGCCATTGTAGTACCAAGGGAGTTAGAAAGTAGGGGACAGTTTATTAATCTTTTGGCTATTGACTCAACCCTATCCAGAAGAGAGGAGGAGCCGGAGCCCCCCCAAATGTGAGAACAGTACTCCATTATATATTTGGAGTAACTGCTCAGAAGAAAAAAATTCTTGCAAACAACAGAATTTCCAGCTTCTTAGAGGCCGCTTTAGCAACCATTGTAATATATGGCTTCAAAAACAGTTTGTTGTTTATGTTTAGACCAAGAATGTTAATGTTATTTACAGGTGAGACGGGAGAGCCATCGAAGAGGATAGGAAAGTTAGGAGGTGTTTTTGAGAGGGAGATGTGAAGTTGAGTTTTTAAAGAGTTGAATTTTACAAGGTTGCTATGACCCAACCGGAAAATCCCATCCAGATCGGCAAGAATAGAATCGGAAAGTTGAAGACGAGAAGCAAAAGAGGGAGCAGATTTGAAATGAGTAGAATAATGTAGAGTTGAGTCATCAGCATAAGAGTGAACAGGGTTAGAAGTGCAGTTGAGAAGATCGTTAATGAAAAGTAAGAATAGAGTTGGAAATAAAACAGAACCCTTTGGAACACCACAGCTGACAGAGTTAAGGAGTTAGAAGGGTCAGAGCAGCTACCTTTTTTGGGATCGGCTAAACAAATGCGCGCTTCCAGCAATAAGGAAAAGTTTTAGTATTAAGGCATAGAAAGGACAGGCGCTAACTCCGAAACACACTCCCTCAGAATCACTGGCCTTCCTGACGTTAATATATTTCCAGATTCCATGCACCCGATCATGAGTAATAAGAGGTAGACATGAGATACCTGAAAGGAGTAGGAGGATGGTACAATATCAACAACGACTTTTAATAATTTATAGGAAATGCGCAAAGTGTTACAGAAGCTAAAATTATTTTTAATGGTGTTTGAAGTGAATATATTTTGGACGTCAATAGGGGTGTAAAGTTTGAAAAAAAATAAGAGCTGCAGCTACTACAGACTTTCAGATTCTGATTCAGGCGCAACTTCACTCAGATTCCTTTACAGGCTCTTGCTCCATATAATTGGAAACTACATTTATGGTAGTGTTTGTAAAAAATAAACTGGAAAGCAAAACAAATGAAACATCAAATAACGTTGTTAATAGTAGACATAAATTTAAGAGAAGTTTAGATGAGACACTTTAAAGAAGCAAAATTGTTTATTTCTGAACATTTAGGAAGAAACTTAAAAACTCGGTGTGAACAAAAACAGAATAAAGAGACGGATAAGGACAAGAAATCTTGGTTTCCCAAGAATTAAAAGTTAGGCAAATTTTACCACACATTGAAGAGAGTGAAAGTATGAGAACTTTGGAACAGAAAAGAAAATAGTTGTAGTCGAGGATATACCATAATAAAGAACAAGAGATATGAAAATTTCTAATAAAAGGCAAATATAACCTAAAGGCACATCATCGGGTCATGCTAATATTCAATAGTCAGATAAAAGACAACAAAAATTAAAATATTTAATTGTTCTGAGGTCTTAATTGAAAAAGATAGTTACATGGTATACATCTTTTTGAATATGAAGAACTTAAGCAACCTTGAAGATGGGAATGAGGAATCAGTTCTGTAACTGTTTGTAAACTGTTAAATACTAGAAGGAAGGCACATAAAAACGTTAAATTAACTTGTTAGTTTATTTTTACACTGTACAAAATAATCTATATTTTTGTCTTTACATTATAACCATCCAGCAAAAGTACATAAACTCGCTCCGTCATTTCTAGTAACTTGAACAAAAACGGACCTTTGTAATCTAATGGAAATCTTACAGAAATGTATTTTCTTAAGAAATTATTCTTCCTTTACTGCTTTTCTACTGTATTTCTCATGTTGTTTTTTGCACTCTATGAGTATGTTGTTTAAGTCATAAGCTGCTCTTATGTTATCCTACAAGAAAAATAACTATATATATATATATAATATATAATAATAATAAATATATATATATATATATATATATATACATATATATATATATATATATATATATATATATCGCGATGGATGAGTAGGTTTATTCTATCTTCAGCTTAATATTATTCTCCTCAAAACCCATGGTTTGATGGTAGTAGATATCGTGCCATTGAGGAAAGAGACAATGCTTATCGTGCATATAAGATAATATATATAATAATAGATTATATAAACAATATAATTCTCCCATCACTCTTGCTAATTTTCATTCGGCTAGGAATCGTTGAAGGGATATTGGTTCTCCTAATGACAAAAAGATCTGGCCTCTAGGCAAAAACATATCTAACAACTTTTGTAAATATGACATTCCTCCTCTTATTCGACATGATGGATGTGTTGATAATACTCCTTCTCAAAAGGCAAATATCTTTGGACCCTTTTCCTCTAATTCAACCACATACGATTCCGACTCCCCTACTTCTATTCATTCTCCTCTCAGGTGTCCCATGTCATCACCTGTAATTTCACATGATGAGGTATATGGAATCCTGAGAACTATAAACGGCAGGAAGGTAGAGTGCATATGTTCAGCTGATCCCTAAGAAGGGTTGTCGCTCTGATCCCCCTAACTAACTAGGCTTGTTCGTTGATATGCTTCCTTCATTCCAGATCTTCTGTTTTGTGTAATTCTCTGTCATCATGCTTTGTTTTTCATGCTGCATTTAATGTCTCTCTTTAAGGCTTCCGTCTGCGCTCACCTGAGATTTGCGTTAGGCTGGGAATATTTTGTTTAATTTTTTGTTTTACACATCACCACCACGGGCAAAGTCCTATTCAAGGAGGGAGTGTTAGAAGAATAAAAATATTGTAAAAGAGAAAAAAAAACATGCAGGCCACACCTAACGCAATATTCTTAAGTGAGCGAAGACGTGGGTTTTAAAGAAATTGAGATTAAATTCGGCAGGAAAGGAGGCATCACAGCGGACAAGCCTGGAGTTGCCTATGTCAACACAGAATTGATGTGCAGACAATACGAGTGGATAGTTCCCTCGAACAATTGCCGCTGTAGTACCTATAGAAAAAGAGACAAGGCACCAACGTCACGTCGCAAAGATAAAGAGTGAAGTCATTAGAAAAGAAACAGTTATATATATATATATATTATATATATTATATATATATATATATATATATATATAT
>SEYY01019836.1:0-11504 GCA_009176605.1 Armadillidium nasatum
CAGTTATAATTATTAATATCACACACTAATAAATCAAGTAAATCTTTGTAATTGACATTGAGTTTTGCACCATCAATCATCAGCTTTATGTTCTGATGAAAAATACAAACACACACAGAGTGTGTGCCTGACGACCCAGCTAAGATACACCATTTGGGGCGTAATTCACAAAACTTTGATCTACCAATTTTATGTTCAGGATGAGTATTTTTGAAATGCACATACAGTTCATTAAGATTTGATAACAATAAACGCTTTTGTTTATTGACTTTTTCACCATTTATAATCACTTTCTTACACTCTTTCTTACCTGAACACATTCTACTGTTTTGATCATCTTCAAAAAATTCTTGAACTTTTTCAATGGTTTCTTTGCTTACACCTACGGGCCCTTTCTTTTGACCTAATATTGGTAACACGCCTTGTTCTTTGACTAAATTTCTGCATAATCTGACTAAACGTTCTGGTACTTTGAATTCCGTAGCAATTTGTTGTTTTGTCCAAGAGTCAGGGAGCAAGCTTAATATTTTTACTTTCTCCTCTTTGGATGCAATCACGCACTTCTCTTTCAATTTAGCAATCAAATTTATATAATCTTCATTCAATGAGCTTACTATATTTTCTTGACGGTCACTTTTACGTGAATCATCATAGCTTAAGCATGAGTCTAAGGTCGTTCTTATTATTTCTGTTACTTTCTTAACTTTTAAACTTACAGCTGCTTCTCTTTTTACATAACTCACCTTTCTTAATTTAGAAACAGGAGATAATCCTAAAATGGAACAAGCTGAATCCAGTCTTTGAAATGTTTCATCAGCTGGGAAAAAATTATCTTGTGGATCGATATCACTTACATTTGGTACGGATTCAGGTTTGACAACAAACAATTTATAGTGGCAATTTCGGCAAAGTGATTTTCCGGGAATTAAGCACACATTTGAATTTGCAGGGGAAATTTTAGAAATGATTTTCCAACTTTATTTCTCTTAAATCTTTAGTAATTCCTTTCCTATGGATTTTTAAAGGATCTGAACAGTAATTTCCAAATTTATGGTTGTAGTGCACTACAAATTTGTTGAAATGGTACTGACAAATAGTAGATATATCATTACTGACTCTTAACTTAAGTAGCTTTTGATTTATGTCATCAAGTGACGTTAATTGTTTCAATGAAGTTGAAACAGAACCATAAAAAGTTTTATGGCATTCTTCGTTTAATATTTCTCCAACAGAACATACACTCATTTTTTATTAGTTAAAAAAAAAAAATTATTTTTTAACAAAATTTAACAGTTTTATTCTGTAATTAATATATATATATATATATATATATATATATATATATATATATATATATATATATATATATATATATATATATATATATATATATATATATATATATATATATATATATATATATATATATATATATATATATATATATATATATATATATATATATATATATATATATATATATATATATATATATATATATATATATATATATATATATATATATATATATATATATATATATATATATATATATATATATATATATATATATATATATATATATATATATATATATATATATATATATATATATATATATATATATATTTTTTTATGAAAAAAACGCCCGTATATATTTTTTTTATTTAAAATCACACTGGTAAGAGCAACACAAGCACATTTCAAACTCTTATAATCATAACTGACTTTAAAAGGCGGAGGAATTCGTGCTTATGTCAAACATTTTTAATCTTGAAAATATTGATGAGTAATATATATATATATATATATATATATATATATATATATATATATATATATATATATATATATATATATATATATATATATATATATATATATATATATATATATATATATATATATATATGATCAAGTTTTAAAAAGTTATTGAGATAATTTTGTCATTTAAAGTATATATAATGGTACATTCTTATGCATTTTAACCTTATAATTAAATTTTTTTAACTTTGTTTTGATTTCTCCTTGATGCCACACTATTTCATTTGTCAATGTATTGTCTTGAACTATAAAAACTATAATTATAGGTATTATAATACAACTTTAATTTTTTTTTTTTTTGGCATTTTTGAATGGCTGTATTTCTTATAACAAGCAAATACCAAAGTTAATATTGCAGGTCAAGGAACATCTATGGTAGTAGTATAATGTGTGAAAATTTCAGATTTTTAAAACAACATAAACCAGAGATATTAAGGTTCAAAGTTACCGAATTTCAGAAAAATTGATTTTTTAACACCCTGTAAATTTTTTTTAAAAAATTTAACCAACTTCAAATAAGATTTAACTTAAACTATACTTTAGTATGTATCATCACACAAAATTTTATATCGTTAAATTATTTCCTTCTTTTAATAATACACCCACGAAAATGGAAATTTCGTCGATTTGTAACACAATTTTTGGGATTCATTTTCATGGTGAAATATTATTTTCACAAAAAAAAAACAGGAAAGGCCAAATGTACCTTAAAGTATCCCTAACAAATCATTCTCTATGAAATTTGGTATAAGAATTACCAATATCGAGATATTACTTAAAATGTTACCCTCTATTAAAGTGAAAATTTGGCTCCACCTGGTCTAACATTTTGGCTCACCCTGTTCCAACCAGAGTAAATCTACAAAAACGAATGGTGGTTTTGAACTTCCCAGGGATAACATTAACGCCATGCAAAATATAAAAGTTTTCTAAAATTATCGAGCGGCCATCATCGGTACGGATAAAATGGATTGACCCATATATATATATATATATATATATATATATATATATATATATATATATATATATATATATATATATATATATATATATATATATATATATATATATATATATATATATATATATATATATATATATATATATATATATATATATATATATATATATATATATATATATATATATATATATATATATATATATATATATATATATATATATATATATATATATATATATATATATATATATATATATATATATATATATATATATATATATATATATATATATATATATATATATATATATATATATATATATATATATATATATATATATATATATATATATATATATATATAGGGGCCCCGACGATCTTATAGGTAGAAGGATAAAATATAATCCAATCATAAAATCCTTGGTGTAATTTACTAGTAATTATGTGAGACAAATACACCTTGGATGACCACCTGTAATAAAGTAGCATATTTTCCATGAAGTGTAAGGTGCTACGTGTGAGCTCCAGAAATGTGGCCCCAGAGCATCGTATTAGTCACGTAACAATATCGAATGTACTGCACGGGAATATATTGCATCAGTAACAATTCCAACGTGTGCAGTATCTTTTGCCTACTGATGTTCTTCCATGAATAAATTTGTGTTGGTTCAAGCCTTAACTCGTTAATTAAGAATGTTTCTTCAATCCTGCTCACAGATGAATAGACCTTTGGGAGAAATGGAGTAAAAAGTTATCATAACAACCGCATTTGAGCTGAAGAGTAAATAATCCACATAAATTTGGACAGTTCATACATAAGTAACATTTAATTTTGTGTATAAACGCATTTGTGACTATTAATCGACCAATATATTCTACTACAGCTCCTCACAGAACTATATATACAATATCTAGGGAATACACAGCACATACTTCTCGAATACATATTATTGGCCTTATGATGATTCATGATGAGGCTCCAGCATATTTTACCGTACTTGTTCTGCGCTATCTAGCTATTTCTTTCTAGGCGAAACTTAATGGATTGTAAAGGAGGTTCGTTGCTATAGCCATTTTAAATTTTTATTGTAGAACGTCTTTAGAACTTACGTGTACTAGAAGCATATTCCTGAAGCAATGATTGTGCAGAAACGTGTATGATGATTATGAAACTATTCCAATGCAAAAGAAAGCATACGAGAAAATTCAGAAATCAATGTTTTAGAATGTAAATGGTAATGAAAAGCCACAGGCCTACATGGTTTTCACCTATCTGGGGAAAAGGAACTTCCTTAATCATATTAATGGTAGACATGAACCGATACACGACATCTGAAAGAGTGCAATTCAAAGGAACTAGGGAAAATAGAAGAAAAGTGGACAGAGAAAGAATAAAACCATAAGGAAAATCGAGTCGCGTGGTCTCTTCTCAGAGGAGGTAGTATAATGAGAGTGAAGCAACAATTCAATTACCAAAAAGAGATTGGAAAGGATAAGGGAGAGCAGAAGAGCTAATAAGTCAAAAATCATACATTCGCATCATTTTGAGGAAAGTTGTATGTGAAACCACCCTAAATAAGAGATGCATATTAAATACAAAGACCAACAACATCCCTAAGAAGAACAAACAACTGTGATGGCATGAAATTTTGAAGGCACTTCAAACATCAACTATTTGATGTTCAGTAGGACGTCCTTTATAGTAAAAACGGTAATGAAGGGTGAAGTCGTCAGTATAAAAGTGGATAAGGGGCAAGGTGGCAGATAGAAAATTAATGAAAAAGAGAAAAAACGCTGGGGATAGAATAGGAAAGAACACTTGGGGCATCACTATTGATTATTCTAAAGGATAAATAATAGCCATCTATAGCAGCACTATTAGGCGAACGGAAAATAAACTAAAGAGGATGGATAAATATCGAAATAGAGAAGTTCAAAAGAAATGACTTATGTCATGCTCTATCGCAGCATTTTAATATGACTCAACTTGGGGGGTCGCGATCACATGTAAGGGGGATCGCAGTGGGTCTCAAAAAATAAACAACTTAATGTACGAAAAAAATAACTTTCAACAATCTTTCATAATCCTTGTTTACATTAAAATGTAAGCATATATTAAACAGCAGAAAATTTATATTTCTTAAAATTTTTTCGAATGAATATTAAAAAACTTAACTAAAACTACTTTGTATTCATAACATAATTGTCATTAAAATTTTAAATTTATTAATCAACCGTACGACAAATATCAAGTCCACGAATCTGACACCTGCCAGGCGTAACATTTATATATCAGGAGTAGGATAAATATTCCAATCTACACTTTAAAATTTGACACCTGCCAAGCGTAACAGATAATCAGGGGATCATGAGGTTTTTAACTTCATGTTTTAGCTCTTTGGGGATCGCGAGGCTTTAAAGATTGAGAAATGCTAGTCTAGAGCAACAGCAAAGAAACTATTAGCTGAAAGGCAGAGAACCAAAAGTCAGAGAGAAGGAAAAGAACATAAGTTAAACATTCCTTTTGGAAGCCAAAGGAGGCAAAATTAAAAAGAATAAGTTGTTTTCAAGAGAGGACGGGGGGGGGGGAAGGTAAGGCTAAGTTATATTTGAATGTGCGCATGTTTCCAGCAATCCAGGAAGAAGGAAAAGTCAAAGATAATAAGCAGATACAGAAAAGGAAATCAAAAGTTTGATTACCACAAGAGGAATACCGTCAGGACCAAACAAATTCTTAGCATCGAGTTCAGAGAGAGCAGAAATCGAATCATATTCAAAAGATATTACAATATGATGCTGACATGAGTGCGAGGATTGTGTGGAAGGGGGTGGAGATGCGTGTATATTTTTCGAATTTCCTAAAGTGGAATTTGAATCAAAGGGTTGAGAAAAGAGTTCAAAGAGGTTGGAAGGTGAATGAATCAAAGATAGAATTGACTTTAAATGCAATACGCCCTAAAGTGTTAAGAGGAATACTAAATTTTCTATGGAGATAGGAGCTTTTGTAATCCATAATAATTTTGCACGATTCTGGGATGAAGTATAAACAGCTGTTGTTTCTGGAGTTTGAAGACGAAGGCAATGTTCCATTAACGAAGAGTGCGAGAACAAGTAGAATTGAACGAATGTTTGTAAGTTTTAGTTGAGGGGCAAGTAAATGGAAAATACAACTATATGCCAGGGATAATAACCTGTTATGGGTTCTGCGCACCGCAACGAAAACCAAATAAGTATAACCAGTTTGCAGTATCAAAATGTCATAAGTGTTTCCTTACAAAAAGTTGGGAACTTTCCTACGGTAAACTTAAAGATATAGAACAGGATACGGAGATAAGAAAGTGATGGGAGAACCCAGATTTGGAAAGATTTAATAATATATGAAGGAGTAAAAGTTCTCAAAAAAATCATTTGTTAGGTTCACCTACAAAGACGATTAGGGATAAAAGTAGGAAGCTGCACCATCTGCTTAGATTATTAAGAATAGAAAAAAAGTAAAATAATTCACCAGCTCAATTTTGAGAAAGAGAGGAAAGTCATTTGGGAATGAGACTTTCGAATTACTCAAAATGATTTTAGACAAAGGAAAAGATGAGAGAATGTTCTCTATTTTTGAGTTAAAGATTTACGATTGCACGATAAAAGAAAATTAAGCTGAAATTAATTTAACTGTAGAACAGCAAAAGGTAAAGGAAAAAAAATTCTCTAATCTAAATTAGAAACATAAAGACAGACAGTAAAATTGGAAGAACATGCCCAACGTTTGAATTTGGATGAAAATAAGGATAGAGAAATTAAAAGGGTCAGTATAGGAATACTGTATACTAAAATTGCATTTTTCAGTTTCCGCTAAAATCAGCAAAATTTTTAGGAGAAACCGGAATTTTCTATCTTCTCATATTTATATATATATATATATATATATATATATATATATATATATATATATATATATATTAGGAACACTAACTCACTCGTATTCCGGTTTATGTTAATTGTAAATTTAAAACTACTTTTATAAAATAATAAAAGATAAAACGCTAAAACAGGAATAACAGTTAAGAAAAAAAAAAAAACAAAAGTAGAAGGTTAAAACAACTGTCACGTTGCGGAAGACTATGACTCGCTTCCCTCTTCAAACCCAACTGAGTTGGAGGAAAAGAAAAAAAAGGTCATCAAGTCGGTAAAAAAGATTATCAGCCTCAGCCAACTATTAATTTTTGTACTTGATCATAGTTCAAGGAATGAAAATTTTGCGAAAACAGTTTTTAAATATTTGACTAAGTATGCATCTATCTCGAAAAACACAGGATGATGTGTTAAAATGTAAGGTTTTATAAAAAAGGACTCAATTAATCTATTTAAATTTTTTGTTTTTTGAAGAAAAAATAAATTTGGCGTCATTCCAGTTTATCTGATGATGATGTTCTGCAATGTGCAAGAAAATTGCATTGCTAACATTGCATCTTTTTACGTCTGCTTTATGATGATCTAGTCGGAAACGCAAAAATTTCAAGGTCTCACCAAAGTATGAGCGATGGAGATTTACAAGGGATCGTGTAGATTCCTCCAATCTTCTCAGAGAATGTCGTCACAGTCAAGCCTTGAAATTGCAACGATCAAACAAAGTTCATATGCAAGCAAGGTACCCCTTGTGCTGTGAGAGTAACGCAATGGTGGTGGAATGCGAGAGGTCAACTCCCTTGAGCACCAGCCGTTGTAGTACCTATGGAAGAGAGTGCGCCAAAGTCTATTCGCAGAGAAAGAGGGTCAAGGGAGTTTGAAAGTAGGGGTCAGTTTAATAGTCTTTTAGCCTTTGACTCAACCTTATCCAAAAGACGGGTGGAACCGGAACCACCCCAAATGCGAGAACAGTACTCCTTACAAGGATGGATAAGACCCTTATATAATTGGAGTAACTGTTTGGAAGAAAAAAAATTTCCTCAATCTGAACAGAACTTCAAGCTTTTAAGATGCCACCTTAGCAACTTTTGTGGTATGATGTTTCCAAGATAATTTATTATTTATGTTCAGACCAACAATATTTATGTTGTTTGTTCACAGGTGAGACGAGAGAGCCACCGAAGGAGATAGGAAAGTTGGGAGGTATTTTTTAGAGAGAGATGTGAATTTGAGTTTTCAAAGTTGAATTTCACAAGGTTGCGGTGGTCCCACCGGGAAATTCCATCCTTAACGGCAAGATTGGAATCGGAAAGTTCAAGACGAGAAGCAACTCTAGAAGCAAAAGAGGGAGCAGATTTGAAATGCATAGAAGAATGGAGAATTGAAGGAAGCTGTTGAAGGAAGTTGAAGCTGTTCCTTTTCCCTCTATGCTTTATATATATATATATAAACCGACCCGGGACCCGGCCTAGGTTAAAAATCAGTGAAAACCGGGGTGTGCCTGCCGGGGTTAAAATGGCAAATTATACTTCAGGGGACAGTCCAATTTCAAAAAAAAATTTAATTTTCAGCCGATTCTCCTGAAATTTTCAGTGCAAATTGGTTTTTCCCGCTGAAAAAAAGTCCGTTTCTAGGGTTTTTCTGAGTTTTTAATTTAAAATTTTTTTTTGTTGCAAATCTGACCCTTTTTCAAATGAATGGTGGGGCCAGACCACTTTTTTAGAATTACCTGAAATTTGGAATGTATATCAGAATTTTATGTGCTACAAAAGCTTTTAACAGACTTTTGTTCCCAGAGTTATATAGAAAAATGTTATAAGCAGAAAACTGACCAACTATCGGAAAAAAAATCCACCTTTTCGGACGATTTTTTTTTTTTAAAAAAAAAAAAAAAAAAAACAACTATAACATTTCTTATTTTTGGTGGATGCATAGAGGAGGGATGGGGCTACAAATTCCTCTCATGCTTTATTTGATGCGATTCTTTGGTTTCGAGAAACAGCGTTTAAAAAGGTCAATTTTTGACCAAATTTCAAAAATCTGCAAAGTTTGAAAGGCTATATCTCGCTTCAAACAAATAGCATTTAATAACGCACTAAATAAAAGTTGTAGCCCTGTTCCTCCTCTAAACAATACCAAAAACAAAAAATTTAGTAGGTAGCGTTTTTTTAAAAATAATTTTAATAATTTTTAAATAATTAAATACCCGGAAAGGTACGATTTTTGCAACTTTTTTTTTGAAACGTGATATCAAAAATCTGTTCCCACCAATGCATGAAATTGGGGCTAAGATTATTCAGTAAATTTTCAGCTCATGTGAACCAGTGGTTTTGACCCAGCTATTCATTTTTTTTAACTTTGGGTCCAATTAACTTTCAAACCATTATAGACTCAGAAAAATGATCGAAATCAACCCAGAACTTCGGGAAAAAATGCATATACCTTGAAAATTTCAGCTAAATCAGTCAAATAATAAAATATTTTTTTCAAACAAAATATATGAAAATTAAGATTTTTTCCTTTTTTTCAATATTTTCTTTTTCTTTTATGTTTCTTTTGACCCCTCCCTTTCTGCTAGTGATTGTTCATCTTTGGGTTTTGATTTTAGATGCCCCCTTAAAGATTTGGTTGAAATTTTTTTACTTAAGCCCCCAGGAGGTCCTCTTCTAATTTCTTGACTGCAGTTGCTATATTTAGCTATTTCGAGCCTATCCTGAAACATTGTAAAGTACTCCAATACTGCAGAAGCTGGTCTTTTAGCATATTGACTGAAAGTATAAACAAAATAATTTTGAAATAATGTAACTAAATGATACAAGTTTGATACATAGCAATAAAATAACAATGATATGTATAAATACAGGTTATATTGATAATTTTATATCTTACATTTTTTCAAACTTTACTTTAGGGTCTTACCTACGTACACCTACTAAATCTCTATTATGAATCAGAAAAAACAACCCTCCAACACTAAAGGAAGCCTTAAAAGAAAACAACACTGCAACGTTCTCGCTCAGCACTACTCAAACATTTCCTATAAACCCACACACAACAATAGGAAAATAATCAGACAGCTCAAACACAAACACTTAGAATACAATCCAAATTGCCCCCCCCTTCTCTAATCAGGACATTACCCAGGGAATCAAAACACTCAAAAACTCGCCAGCTACAGACCCAGATAACATCTCAAACACCTAGGACTAGGGACCGACCGGGGCTGGAATTTGGCCGGGGCCGGGGTTATGGCCGGGGTTTCCTAAAATTTGTAAAGAGGTCAAAAGCACTGAAATTTTAGGTTAAGAAAATTAGATATAAGGTTTATTTAATTGTAAGGAAGGAGTAGAATAGGCAACATTCACTTAAATTAATGATTATATGCATTTTCTCTAAAAAAAAATCAGAAAATTACAGTTTTGTATATTTAAAGTTTAAAAAAAGTACAAAAATTTAAAAAAAAAAATTATTCTAATTCATAATAGTGATTTAACACGTTTACCTAGGTAAGACCCAAAGGTAAAGTTTGAAAAAATGTAAGATATAAAATTATCAATTTAACCTGTATATATACATATCATTGTTATTTTATTGCTATGTATCAAACTTGTATCATTTAGCTGCATTATTTAAAAATTATTATTTTGTTTATACTTTCAGTCAATATAGCTAAAAGATCAGCTTATGCAGTATTTGAATACTTCACAATGTTTCAGGATAGGCTCGAAATAGCTAAATGTAACATCTGCAGTCAGAAAATTAGAAGAGAACCTCCGGGTGCTACAAGTAAAAAAATTTCAACCAAATCTTTTTGGAGTATCTAAAATCAAAACACAAAGATGAACATTCACTAGTAGAAAAGGAGCGGTCAAAAGAAACAGAAAAGGAAAAAAATCTTAATTTTCGTATATTTTGTTTGAAATTTTTTTTTATTATTTGACTGATTGAGCTGAAATTTTCAAAGTATGTGAATTTTTTCACGAAGTTCTGAGTTGATTTCGAGCATTTTTTTGAGTCTATAACAGTTTGAAACTTATTTGGACCCAAAGTTGAAAAAACTGAATAACTGGGTCAAACCACTGGTCCACATGAGCTGAAAATTTAACTGAATACCTTTGCCCCAATTTCTTGCATTGGTGGGAATAGATTTTTGATATCACGTCTAGAAAAAAGTTATAAGCACTCAAACTTGAAAAAAAATTTGCAAAAATCGTACCCTTCTAGAGGAAAAAAATTATTTAAAAAAAACGCTACCTACTATTTTTTTTTATTTGTGAATATTGTTTAGAAGAGGAACAGGGCAACAATTTTTATTTAGTGCATTTTTAAATGCCCTTTGTTTGAAGCGAGATATAGCCTCTCAAACTTTGGGAATTTTTGAAATTTGGCCAAAAATGGACCTTTTTGAAGGCTATATCTCTCAAAACCAACGAATCTCATCGAATAAAGTACATAGAGGAATTTGTAGCCCCACCCCTCCTCTATACACACCAAAAATAGGAAATGTTATAGTTGTATTTTTTTAAAAAAGATTTTGTCTGAAAAGGTGGATTTTTTTAGTTAAAAATTTTTTTTTCTATAGTTGGTCAGTTTTTGGCTTATAACATTTTTTTTATAACTCTGAGAACAAAAGCCTATTAGAGGCTTTTGTAGCCCATATAATTTTGAATAAATAGTCCAACTTTCAGCTCATTCTAAAAAGTGGTTTGGCACCGCCATTCTATTGAAAAAGGGTAAAATTTCCACAAAAAATTTTTTTTTTTTTTTTAAACCGAAATAGACTCAGAAAAACGCAAGAAATGGACTTTTCTTA
>SEYY01019837.1:0-22500 GCA_009176605.1 Armadillidium nasatum
GGATGATAGGCGATTTTCGAAGACGGTGAAAACCGATCAGATGAGAGAGTTCTGAAAGGAACTCACTTTCGAACTGAGCATCCCTGTCTGTAATAATGTAAAGTGGCACCCCAAATCTTGAGATCCACTGCAGAAACAAATAAGAAATAACTTTGAAGAAATGTTTGATAAGGGGAAAAGCTTCTATAATTTCGTATAACGGTCAAGGTAAGTTAGTAGGTAGCGATAAACGGTAGAAAATTTGCCAGGAGTAGATATAGCACAGGAAAAGAGGCGACAATTTCAATGTGAACTGTCTCAAAACGCTGTGGTGGGATTTATAGCGGTTCTACAAGGTTCTTTGTATGTTGTTGCACCTTTGAAATCTGGTAATTGTGGCACTCCTAACCTATAGTCGGATATCTTTATCCAAGATTGGCCAAATATAACGTGCTTTAATGAATTGTAATGGACGCTTTAACCCGAGGATTTGACATACAATGAAGATCGTCAGTTGATTGTTGGTCTATCACAAAAGAAATAGAAGTATGGAAAATAATGATAGGGAACTTCACAGGAAAGAAAATTTAAACGGTCACTATTAGGCTCTAAAATGTCGAAATTTCCACAATCCATTAGTAGACCGTAATGTTGAAAAAAGTATATACCAAGGTTTCATAACATTTGCAACCACGAAAGTCGATTGTAAATTACGACTGAAATTAGTCAGACTGAGAGAAATGGTAAGCTCGCCGTAACAAGAAATAGAAGAGCCATTAGCTACGGATGCACGAACATGGATGGATTTAATGGGTATCCGCTTGCTAAGGCAAGGGAAAAAAGCGCTGACTGATTTACCAGTATCACAAAAATATTTTATTGTCGAAGATTTTTAACCAAATGTAAAAGCCGGTATTAATGACGATATTTTCTCTGCAACTGATATAGTCTTTGCCGGTGGTGGAGTACGAGCCACAGACTATGAATGAGGAGCTGGAGTAGGAAAGCGATGCTGAGACAGATCTGAACTGTGAACAAGCCAAACGAGAGGAATTGATGATGAAGCCTTTTTTTAGCAGGCAATGAACATTTGAACACCATGGTGTACATAAATGTCTGTTAGTTCGAAAGTACAAATGAAAAAGGCAACTTTCCTGCCGTTGTGAATTAGAGAAAGGACGGATCTCTATGGTAATTTGAGTGGCATCGTTATGAGCAAGGGTGGGGGCTAAGGTAGTAAGGCTCACGTTTACTGGTGCAACAGGACAAGCATTTGACGCGACTACCTGAGAAAAAGTCGGTATGGGAACAGCCTATGATGATGCGTTAATGTGAAAAGTCTAGTATTGCGAAAATAAAAGAAGCTCGTAGACGGGCAAAATTTACAGTGTCCTCATCGGAGAGGTGCCTCAAAACATTAAGTGCGAGACGAATTTTAGCATTTGCACATTTCTATGTTTCCGAAAGTTCCATATAAAGTAATTTGGGCATTAACAACATAAAACCATGCTTCACATTGATTAGGAAGAAATTGTGGTTTTTCTAAATGAAGGGAATTAAGAGCTATCATGATCAAGAAACATATTACATTAATAATTAATGTATAAACGTAAAACGAAACTCAATATATAAAGAAAAGCATTTTAGAAAGCAAGATAGAATAAAAAATTATTATTCTTATTTATCAAAAGCAAAAAACACCAGAGAGCAAGAGATTAAAACTGATGAGAAAGAACGATGAGATCTTGAAATATGAAATTACATACATTTCTTGAAAAATGAACGAAAAATAGAAAGAAAATAAATAATATAAATACAAATGAAATCTAACTTCAATAATAAAATAAATGCTAAATAGAAATGCGAAAATAATCCCACTCATTACAATACTTATAAATAATAAAAAAAAGATTTGAAGCTCTAATCGTTTATATATAAAGTAAATGAGCATTAAATAAACTGAAAAATAATGTACAAGCAATTAAATCTAATTACGATTGGTAAAATTAAGGCGGAAGCGTTTTTTAAACTCTGATTATTCGAAAATGAAAGCGTAGGTTTGTTCGAAACTGGGTCACCAAAATGAAAGAAAGGTATATGTGTAATGAAGGATTGGGTTGGGTGGTGAATACCAATAATAAAAGAGATAACCTTACCTTTAATTTTTAAATATTCAAATTTTTTCATCAGTTTTAACTCGATGACTAAAATTATATTTAAGTGCAACAGGGAACCTACGATTTCACGCTGAAGCTACGGGATTGACGTCAAAAAACCAAAAGATAAAGAAAAAGAGACGCTATTCCTGCCCACAATTTTAAAGTAAATCCAAATTTTTGAATTTGCAATTAAAATTTCAAACAGCACGAAAGTATTAACTTTTGAATAACACTTAATGTTCTTAAGAATCACGATTGAAATATTCTGCTTAAAATTTGCGGAGAAAAACAATCACAGATTCACAATGCGGAAGTTGAAGATACTGATAAGCGTCACAAAATAATTATTACTTTATAACTTCACAAAAAGTTAGAAAAACAAAACAGGAACAAATTCGAAAAATTTTAGCGGAAATATATATATATATATATATATATATATATATATATATATATATATATATATATATATATATATATATATATATATATATATATATATATATATATATATATATATATATATATATATATATATATATATATATATATATATTGATCGAAAGTTTTTCGCACATTGCGCCACTTAGCTTTACGATTTGTAACAATATTAATTAAAATAACTGACCTGTTAAATATAAAAACTTTAGAACGTTATAAAAATAGACAATTAAAAGCCACAGCAACTTATCGAGACTTTCCCAGTAAAAACAAATAACAAAGGTAATACCAATACATGCAACAAAGATTAAATCTAACCTACCCCTAGTTCATTAATGCAAAAAGAAATATATATTCACATATTTATAAATACTGACATTTCAAATAATTTGTTTTATTGCATGTTGCTTGTGTAATTATTTGTATAATGTCAGTTATGTTTACTAAATATATGTGAATATATATTTCTTACTTTGCATTAATGAACTAGGGGTAGGTTAGATTTAATCTTTGTTGCATGTATTGGTATTACCTTTGTTATTTGTTTTTTACTGGGAAAGTCTCGATAAGTTGCTGTGGCTTTTAATTGTCTATTTTTATAACGTTCTAAAGTTTTTATATTTAACAGGTCAGTTATTTTAATTAATATTGTTACAAATCGTAAAGCTAAGTGGCGCAATGTGCGAAAAACTCTTCGATCAATATATATATATATATATATATATATATATATATATATATATATATATATATATATATATATATATATATATATATATATATATATATATATATATATATATATATATATATATATATATATATATATATATATATATATATATATATATATATATATAATTTCCGCTAAAATTTTTCGAATTTGTTCCTGTTTTGTTTTTCTAACTTTTTGTGAAGTTATAAAGGTAATAATTCTTTGTGACGCTTATCAGTATCTTCAACTTCCGCATTGTGAATCTGTGATTGTTTTTCTCCCACAAATTTATAAGCAGAAATATTTCAATCGTGATTCTTAAGAACATTAAGTGTTATTCAAAAGTTAATACTTTCGTGCTCTGTTTGAAATTTTTAATTGCAAATTCAAAAATTTGGATTTACTTTAGAAATTGTGGGGCAGGAATTAGCGTCTCTTTTTTCTTTTATCATTTTGGTTTTCACGTCAATCCCGTAGCTTCAGCGTGAAATCGTAGGTTCCCTGTTGCACTTAAATATAATTTTAGTCATTGAGTTAAAACTTTTGAAAAAAATTTAACTATTTACAAATTAAAGGTAAGGTTATCTCTTTTATTATTGGTATTCACCACCCAACCCAATCCTTCATTACACCATATACCTTTCATTTCATTCTGGTGACCCAGTTTCGAACAAACCTACGCTTTCATTTTCGAATAATCAGAGTTTAAAAAACACTTCCGCCTTAATTTTTACCAATCGTAATTAGATTTAATTGCTTGTACTTTTTTTTTTAATTTAATTAATACTCATTTACTTTATATATAAACGATTAGAGCTTCATATTTTTTTTATATTCTTTTTAAGTATTGTAATGAGTGGGATTATTTTCGCATTTCTATTAGCATTTATTTTGTTATTGAAGTTACATTTCATTTGTATTTAAATAATTTATTTTCTTTTTATTTTTCGTTCATTTTCAAGAAATGTATGTAATTTCATATTTCAAGATCTCATCGTTCTTTCTCATCAGTTTTAATCTCTTGCTCTCTGGTGTTTTTTGCTTTTGATAAATAAGAATAATAATTTTTTATTCTATCTTGCTTTCTCAAATGCTTTTCTTTATATATTGAGTTTCGTTTTACGTTTATGCATTAATTATTAATGTAATATGTTTCTTGATCATGATAGAAGCTCTTAATTCCCTTCATTTAGAAATACCACAATTTCATCCTAATCAATGTGAAGCATGGTTTCATGTTGTGAATGCCCAAATTCCTTTATATGGAACTTTCGGAAACATAGAAATGTGCAAATGCTAAAAATCGTCTCGCACTTAGTGTTTTGAGGCACCTTTCTGATGAGGGCACGGTTAATTTGGGCAGTCTACGAGCTTCTGTAATTTCTTTTATTTTCGCAATATTAGGCTTTTCACATCAACGCATCATCACAGGCTGCTCCCATACCGATTTTTTCGCAGGTAGTCGCGTCAGATGCTTGTCCTGTTGCACCAGTAAACGTGAGCCATACTACCTTAGCCCCCACCCTTGCTCATAACAATGCCACTCAAATTACCATAGAGATCCGTCCTTTCTCTGATTCACAATGGCAGGAAATTTGCCTTTTTCATTTGCACTTTCGAATTAACGGATATTTATGTACACCATGGTGTTCAACTGTTCATGGCCTGGTAAAAAAGGCTTCATCATTCAATTCCTCTCGTTTGGCTTGTTCACAGTTCAGGTCTGTCTCAGCATCGCTTTCCTACTCCAGCTCCTCATTCATAGTCTGTGGCTCGTACTCCACCACCGGCAAAGACTATATCAGTTGCAGAGAAAATATCGTCATTAATACCGGCTTTTACATTTGGTTAAAAATCTTCGACAATAAAATAATTTTTTTGTGATACTGGTAAATCAGTCAGCGCTTTTTTCCCTTGCCTTAGCCAGCGGATACCCATTAAATCCATCCACTGTTCGTGCATCCGTAGCTAATGGCTCTTCTATTTCTTGTTACGGCGAGCTTACCATTTCTCTCGGTCTGACTAATTTCAGTCGTAATTTACAATCGACTTTCGTGGTTGCAAATGTTATAAAACCTTGGTATATACTTTTTTCAACATTACGGTCTACTAATGGATTGTGGAAATTTCGACATTTTAAAGCCTAATAGTGACCGTTTAAATTTTCTTTCCTGTGAAGTTCCCTATCATTCTTTTCCATACTTCTATTTCTTTTGTGATAGACCAACAATCAACTGACGATCTTCATTGTATGTCAAATCCTCGGGTTAAAGCGTCCATTACAATTCATTAAAGCACGTTATATTTGGCCAATCTTGGATAAAGATATCCGACTATAGGTTAGGCAGTGCCACAATTACCAGATTTCAAAGGTGCAACAACATACAAAGAACCTTGTAGAACCGCTATAAATCCCACCACAGCGTTTTGAGACAGTTCACATTGAAATTGTCGCCTCTTTTCCTGTGCTATATCTACTCCTGGCAAATTTTCTACCGTTTATCGCTACCTACTAACTTACCTTGACCGTTATACGAAATTAATAGAAGCTTTTCCCCTTATCAAACATTTCTTCAAAGTTTATTTCTTATTTGTTTCTGCAGTGGATCTCCAGAATTGGGGGTGCCACTTTACATTTTTACAGAGTTAATCAATTGGAAAGTGAGTTCTCAGAACTCTCATCTGATCGGTTTTGACCGCCTTCAATAATCTACCTATCATCCAAAGTATAATGTCCTTGTGGAGCGCCTCTATAGAACCTTAAAATCAGCTTTGACCGTCAGATGAAAGAACTTAGGTTCGCGTGCTTCTGCTTTTACATCCATCTAAAAATTCTTGTGCCCATGTGTATGTTTGGGTAAATCGTATTCGAAAAGCTTTATAGGTACCTTATACTGTCCGTTCTTAGTTCTCGTGTGTTTCGACCTATGATTTAAACTTCAGACTGTGAATTTAAGGTCAGACATGATCTCTATTGAACGTTAAAACTTTTTTTTTGTTTCCGTATCAACTTCATCAACACCGTCTGCTCCTTCAACTTACACATCCGCTCCGCGATCTGCAAGCTCTTCATCTTCAGATTCTGCATCCTCTGTTCCTGACACCTCTCCTGTAGATTGTGAATGAACACATGATGTCTTTCCTTTCGTTCCTATTAAGCTGGAAATAAATATTTATATAAAATGGAGATCATTTCATAAAAGCTCTATTTTGAATAAAAAGAAAATAAAAACATTGAGAGGGGCTTAATTGAACTGTGATAGGCTGAATCTGATCTCCATTTTATATAAATATTTATTTCCAGCTTAATAGGAACGAACTTCTGTTCACGACTGTACATATAATTTTGAGAGTTTATTTACTAATGTGTTTGTGTTCTTTAAATGTCAGCTTGTCATCTACTATGACTCCCAGGATTTTAGCGGTATTTGACCGAGTTAGCTCAATAGTAATATATAGGGCGCTTTCAGCAGATGCCAGATTCGAAAAATCTGGCAACCTAAGCCAAACGGGATTTTGATTTGCAACGCAAATCACTCCTCTCAAATTGACCTCACGCTCTTTCCTGACACCATTTTGGGGGGTTCAACCCATTGAAATTGGACTCATGTCTGGGGAGGGGGCCCCCGCAGGGGCCCCGTGAACCCTCCAAAAAATGGTATCAGGAATTTGCCTGAGTTTGCAAAATCGCTGCGTTCACCTCACTTTCTTTCCTGACCATTTTCTTTGTGGTTCAGTCAGCCTGAAATTGGTTCGAACTTGGGGGCCTGGGGGTCCGTGAACCGACAAAGAAAATGTCAGGAGGTCCCTGGGAATGCAGGGTTGCACGCAAATGCAGATAAGACCGTTAAGGACAGGTTGCCAGATTTTTCGAATCTGGCATCTGCCGAAAGCGCCCTATATACTACTCTCAATATCTTTTAGTTTGATTTTAAAATTATCTCCAACGTTTTTATTGCTTATTATAATGTAAGAGGTTTTTCGTATGTTTAATGATAGTTTATTTGCGTCGACCCATCTCATGATGTTTGTTAAGGAGGTTTCAACTTTTTTGGATAGTGTTTCGGGGTTTTTGTCATTGATCAATATAGATATATCATCTGCGAACGATACTGAGGAAGAGTTGTGAGTTTATTAGGTCGTTTGTATATATTGAAAACAGAAGTGGTGCAAATATGGAACCCTGTGGAACGCCAGTTTTTATTTGTTGCGTGTTAGAAAGTATATCATCTACCTTTACGTATTGTTGTCTACTTTTGAGGTAGGTTTCAAACCACTGCAAGTTTAGGCCATCGAAACCCAGTCTTTTTAGTTTTGTTAATAAAATATCGTGGTCTATTGTATCAAACGCTTTGGTGAAGTCTAGTAGCAGAAGGGCGGAGGAGTCTTTATTTTCTAAATTTTTGTAAAGTTTTTCGGTCAGACAAATAAGTGTGTCCGAGGTTGAACGGCCTTTTCTGAAGCCGAACTGGAAATCGCTAAGTAGTGAATTGGAATTAAGATATTCAGTCAGCTGCTCAAATATTATTTTTTCGAATATTTTGCTAAGCGTATGAGTAATGGAAATTGGTCTATAGTTCTTGGGAGGGAGGGAGGGATCATCTTTCTTAAAAATGGGAGTCACGCGGGAAATTTTGAGGGTAGAGGGGAAAGTGCCGGAGAGGATTGAAACATTGAATAAGTGAGCTAGTGGTGCGGAAATGATGTCAGCCACGAGTTTGTATTTGTGATTTGGGACGCTCAGAATATCACATTTTTTATTTTTTAAGCCAGCTATAATATTTTGGACAACTAATGGGGTAATGTTTTCGAATGCGAAGTGTGAGTTGTACTGACGTAAAAATTTATCAGGGTTTGTTTGGTTTGCTGAACTATTTGATAAAATATCGGTACCAATATTGATAAAATAATTGTTGAGTAAGTCTGCGATTTTCTTTTGGTCTGTTGAGACTTCGCCATTTATTGATAGTTGGTTTATTTTGTGGGTTTGCTCCTTTTTTTTTATTTAATTAGATAGTTTATGAGGTTCCAAGTTGCTTTTGAATTATTGGTTACCTCGCAGAATTTATTAGTGTAATATTTTCTTTTCGCCTTTTTTAAAAGTGCTTTTAATTCATTGCTGTAATTGTTATATAATTGAAGGGGGATGATTTAATGACAATAGTTGAAGCAGTTCCCAACTATATTCAATTTCCTATATATGCTTATGACTCTTATCTACCAACAGAGCCGAAATTACCATACCTGAAACGTCGAATGCAAAAGGCTGTCTCTCCTATTAAGGTGTGGATGAATTATCAGTTGTCCGATTTACTGGTTCAAAAATTAACTCCATTTTGCTATATTTAGTGTTGGGAGCCGCACTGCTGTTCCAGAACCAACTCTGAAACTTTAAGTGCAAAACCTTTTTGGCTTTCTTCAAAGCTAATTTGGATATTTATTTTCTGAGGGAAGAATTTTGTATTTCAAACATTTAGGATTTTTTTGAATTATAACAATCGAATGTATCTTTTGCAGAGGATATCTGTAGAGTATTACACTGTAATATTCCATCAAATAGCTCCTATTCTTTTTTTGAGTTCTGCTGTTTGGTTGTATCCTAAATCTTGCAACCATACTGACTTGCTTTTTCTACAGAAGACTAGTAATACTGTGCATTTTTTGAAAGCTGCTTACCACTCACACGGTGTGGTGCACGAGAGTGAGATCACCGTTTTTAGTAACGGTTCAAAATCAGATTGTGGGTGAAAGGCTGCTGTTATTTCCAGATTGTTTGTTGTTTTTACCCTAGCACTGCTGAAATCTGACTCATCTTCATGATCCTTTCCAGAATTCTCATGCTTAATACAGACTCACTCTACATTGTACGGATCCTAAGTTCTTTGAATGCCATTAGGTTTCTGTACCAAAAAAGCTTTCTTCTTTATTTTGCACGAATTCCTTTAACCTCCATTCGGTACGCTTTAGCTTGATGACTTCCTATATCAACGTTCAAGGCAATGAAAATGACAGAAACCAAGTTTGCTTCCTCGACAATATGTACTGCTTACTCATATCTTCAGCTGTTTTTGCGAATGAAAGAACTTACTGGAAACTATATTCCTTTCCTTTACTACTTCAAAGTTTTCAATGTCGGTTGCATTTATTTTGGTATGCTAAAGGCGGTCATACCAATATTTCTGCATAAAGCCAAAACTGACGTTTAAAATCATGTCATTTTAATCGATTTGTGCTTTGATCTTCTTATTGGCAACACGAAACGCACGCAGTTACCTTATGATCAAGGTTACACCAACATAGTTCCTCTAGATCCGATGCTACGCTGACTGTTTACCATCTTTGAATGACGGGACATTGAACTTCGCAATCGATGTTTTCCTTTCATCTATTCTATTCCTGAATACCTATGAGTCAAACGCTTGTTCTGTGACGATCATGACTTGAATAAAAATTCTTCTTTTTTTTTAATATAAGATTTAATATAGTACATCTTGCAGTTTCAGCGTTACAGTTCATTCTATAGATATTTTTTTTCCTAGAATAGGAGACTAGGCAAAAAATGTCAGTTGATATATATATATATATATATATATATATATATATATATATATATATATATATATATATATATATATATATATATATATATATATATATATATATATATATATATATATATATATATATATATATATATATATATATATCACAGGGAAGTCTTACAGAGAAAATAAATTGGTGACTCTGCCAGGATCTTTAAAGGGAACGAATTAACGAAATCCACTGTAACAATGGCAGAGAAGAATATTATGAGCAATGATGAAACTGAGGTGTATATGGATCAGTTGATTGAATCGGAAGCACATTTCCCGATCATCAATGGCGCAGAGTACCATTCCATAACAAACTGATAACCCTAGAGGGGTGAACCTGTTGCATGATTTCCAACCCGTGGATCAATGCACCATGGTAAAAATGCAAGAAATGCTTGCGGAGGCCATGAGGTATACACGAGAGGTGGATATAAGACTAAGCAAACAAAATAACACGATAATGGAATTATTATCGGCTCTCTTAGATCCCGTTCCTTCTGCTGCACCACCATCACCTGGAACGGTCGGTACGACCAAAAGAAAGGAAACCGTCCGTAGCAGTAGTTCGTGAGGTTGACCAACCACCGTCGCTACCCACAAGTATACCTCATCTACAACCGAGTATGAACCCCACAAGCGCATCCCGTATCTCGACAGACAATATGACGGATCAGCAATTCCGGGAATTCATGGCAGAAAGTTTAGCCGCACAACAGGCTCACAACGCTATGGTTTCGCAGATACTTGCGATGGTGACGCAACTATCTAACAAGGCTGTGCCACCAGCAAAATTCAACCCTGACACAGACCAAGACCTGAAAGTATTCTTCCGCGAATTCGAAGAATATTGTACAGTCCTGTATCCAACACAACGGCAGGATTGGTTGAGGCTCTTTGGTACGTATTTACAGTCTTTATACCTCGCCCTCTACCATCAACTCCATAAGGCAGATAAGTCTTATGAGGAAATTAAACAGAATCTACTTGATATGTTTAATAACGAGGGTAAAGTAAAACAAGAACGGGCAGTACATGCCAAAATGCGCAAGAATGAAACTGTCAGGATCTTTGCTATCCGGTTGCTGGATCTCGCAAAGAAAGCTTACCCCACCACTTCGGAGGAGGACTGCAAGGAACATGAGACAATGCGTCAAGTGTTTTTATCAGCTTTGCCGTCGACAATCAACAGAGAGATCGCAAGTTACTTGCGAAATCACGAGTGGTGTTCGGGAACGAAAGTTTACTTTGATCAGCTGGTGAACCTGGCTGATAGACACCTTCAGGACTTAAAGGGACATGCACAAGTACCCGTTCCTGAAGTAATAGAAATCTCTAGGGTTGTGGCTGAGTCGAGACCCCAGCAGAAGTCATGGGTGGATGTTGGAAAACGTAGGAAGAATAGTTCTTCAATGTCCAACCGCCTACACAAAAGCCAGTCGAGAAAAGGTCGTCAGATAAGGAAAGACATCAAAAGAAGACTATGGGAAACCGCAGTCCCAAGTTCGTTCGGGACAACAAGCAACGTAAAAGTAGAGAAAGTTCAAGCTCTTCGGGACGGTCGGATGACCGTAGACAGAATAATCGAAAGCGACAAACTTCGCAACGACAAGCCAACCAGTGGTGTAGTTTCTGCGATAGAGACACACACTCCAAGGACACTTGTTATATTCTCAACAACAAGTGTTCCATCTGTAAGAAGAGTGGGCACTTGTCTTTCAAGTGTTCACAATATTCTAACCAACAGAACCAACCCCAACAACAATAACGACGGTATCCGGAGAATTGTCCAGCATGTAACCAATATGGACATTGTCCGGAATGGAAAAACCGAATACCTAGACAACAAAGTAATTCTCCACCAAATCAAGGAGGGAACAGAACCAATTCGCACTCTTCAAGACGATCAACGGCGGAGAAAGAAAATGCCACTGGGGGTTTGTCTGTGCGAAATCCACCCGAGCAACCTTTAAACTAATTGACCCTGTGATTGAGGGGCCAGTCACGGTTGAAGGGTTAACTACTCCCATTAGGAGTCCCCAATTTGCAACGGAGTTAACTTCCACAATTTGTTTGAGGGAGCATTCATCAGTATCCGATCGTTCACAACTCCGGAAATGGGTTGATGTTCCCCGCTGTCTCTTACGAAATCCTTATTTCCGCCGACATCAACAGAATCAACACAACGAAGATTATCAACATTATCATGCGGAAATCAACGAAGAACAGGGGGAGATAGCAGATGAAGAGTCATTGCCGATCACGACGCCGACTCCAACGGTTTTGCCTGAGGATGACAGTGACGAGGACGACAATGATTTTTCATATCAACTAGCAGAAGGGGATCGTCACCTGTCGGAGGAGTTGAGGAGACAGCAGATGAAAGCTCAGGAAGTTATTTTTAAATTGATCAACGCCGATTATTCGACTTTCTTGTCTGACTCATACAAAGTTTTACAAGAATCATTTGACTTAACGACAGAAACAAATGCAGATTATCGGGTAAACACCGGATCAAACAGCTCAGCCGATGTATCTAATGTAGCAGATATTAACTCTACAAGATTTACTCAGATATAACGATACCTCCAGAAGAAGAGGATCTGTTTAACCTTTTTAACACAACGATGAATGAATCATTTGATGGGTTTTGTCCGTTAGATTATTCGATAGATCAGGATTCATACGAAGAATTGGTGCCTAAGGCTCTTTCCCCCATAATGGAAAACCTGACAGTTATTATCAACTGAATTTCAGCGATGAGTTCAGTGATAAAACGGCCGATTCTTTTGAAGGATTTGATCCGGAAGGGTTTTTCATTGAAGATGAAGATTATATGGAAATTCAAGAACCTGTAAAAACATCGTCAATGGAGGAAGAGCGACAGATGAACATCACCGGTTTAACGGGAATGGATTCACCCGAGAAAGAGCTTTCTCCACGACGATTGCGATCTCAAGGAGAATGCCCCACAACATAGTCACATCATGGATCACCCATTGGAATATCATCAACGCAAAGAAAAAGATAAGTGCGAGTGAATGATAAATTAAAAGTGAAGTGATAAAAAAAAAAAAATAAAAGTGATGTGAAATAATAAAAATTATAATAGTGAAGTAAAAATAAAAAAATGAAATAATATAAATTGCATGAAATAAACAACTAAAAAAACTAATAAATGAAATATTATGCATATAATTAAATACTGATTATATTATTGTAAATTTTTTTTATATGTTCTATAAGGATTTATTGTTTTTCAGTTTGAGAGTGGACAAGATGCAAGGACTGTTGTTCTCAGGCACCTCAGAGGTAGGGGTGTTGGAAAGAATAAGGGAACAGCTAAAGCAGATAAATGAGACCAACATTTTTGTTTCGTGCAACTCAGGCACGAACTTTTTGCTCTTAGGGCAGCATCTCACCCATTTTCTTACATCCAATGTCATCACATGGAATTTGTAATTCGGAGACAAGGGTATAAATTCTCTTAAGCGTTCGTAGATTCCATGGCCATGGACGAACAACCTTTAACTTCCTCCGAATCATCATAATCACATGACGGAGTGAAAAATGAATAATAATAACTCTTCGTCTCTGGATTGTTCTTTACTTAGGTTTAGAGGGGTGAGATCCAATATATATATATATATATATATATATATATATATATATATATATATATATATATATATATATATATATATATATATATATATATATATATATATATATATATATAAAATCAACATATCCACCTTTTGATTTGGATACCAAGGTGCCATTCCTTAATGGTACCTACTAAAAGGTATAATTTTGAAATAGTTTTTTTTCTTCTTTCCATATATGTGTTTATTTTCTACTTTATTTATCCTTTATATTACATTTTTTTATATTTTTTCGTAGCTTTTTTTTTATTCTCGTTAACATATTTTCATTTTATTTCTTTTTATAATTATTATTATTTATTAACTATTTGTTGTATTTTTTAATTTTTTTTTGCATTAGCCGTTTCTTGTTACTACTACTACAATTTATTTTTCTTTTGTTTGTTTAGAGTTGCATTTTCAGTCAACTTTATTTATGTGAGAATTTATTTATTACCGGAGTTAACGGTAGTTCAGAGGGTTAAGTCAGCTTAAGCCAACGAGGTTCGCCCCTCACTCTGGCGTGGGTGCTGAAAAGTATCCAACTCGAGGTTAGAACCTCCTATCCAGTTACCTGAACGGACATAAAAATTCTCTGTAGTTCATTAATAATTACATTTTACGGAAAGGTTTATTATTACGCTAATCTCAATACTCACATATAGCTTAAAAACATTGTCAACACTTACAACTTTGAATGCTATTTCAACACACACAAAAAAACATTCTCTCAATTAGCTCCTTCAGAGGTCTGCCTATCAAGATTTCGCAACCAAGCCTACCAGTGGTAAAAAAATATACTTGATTGGACTGTACCGCAGCAGGGTTTCCATAATGAGAAAGAAAATAATCTGTGTAATTTATCAACTTGCTCAATTATAACATATAACTCACTTATCAAATAGGGCTCTGCCCGTAAGTTACTGTGACAACTAAAAAAAAAAAAAATTATGTACTTTTTTCATTTATGTCAGAAGAGTATGCGACCTGATGCTTGTCTTTCTTTGCAAAAGCAAACTCCGGCGAAAATTTTGCTGACGGAGATGTGAACTGCACCATCCTAAAACGTCCGGTTTACACGACTGCATCAGATTTGGTACTTCTTCCATTAACACACTGGAACATCTTTAATAATATATTCCCATTCGCCCAGCGTTGTAAGTTTTAACTGTAACAGTACTCTTCTCTGTTCAACGGGTGTTACATTTTCAAGTTACTTGGGTTTTTCATTATTCTCTACTAACTCAGCATCTATACAAACCTTATCATTAATTATCAAACGTAGATATTTGAAATTAATGACACCTTAACGTCCTTCTTCCATATCTATGCGTTATCCCTCTATTTCAATATTTGTATGGTATATATATATATATATATATATATATATATATATATATATATATATATATATATATATATATATATATATATATATATATATATATATATATATATATATATATATATATATATATATATATATATATGGGGGGAGGACGTAGCGCCGTCCGAAGCGATGAAAGTACCCCCCACTGGGCTTAACACACGGGGTGATAGGATGGGCTAGATCATTCCGTTTCACTCCTTTGCCCTTTGGTTTGTTACTTTTCGCATTTCATCTTCTCAGAGGGTCTCTAATGTACCCTTGACTCACATTGGAGTGCCTATGCTCGAACCTTCCTCCTTCTTCACATGTGTCTTACAATATTTACAAACACTTGCACTTACATTACCTATTATATTACTCAAAATGGCAAAACTTAAATCTGCCTCGGAGAATCCAAGAGGGGCAGATTTCAAACATAGCCCCTCATCCACTCCTTCCCCCATCACCACTTGGAAGTTGGTGGCCTAAGGTGATGGGGTTGCGCCACCAAGACCTGTATGCCGACCTGCCCTGGTGCATGGTCTTCGTTTTTCATTAATTTCTGCCACATTCGCGGTCTTTTTTCTAATCTCCCCTTTGTCGAACACCACATCTCTTCTTCTAAACCTCATCTCTTGTTCTTAACTGAAACTCAGGTGTCTGAGTGCTCTGACAGCAAACCCTACTCTGTTTCCTCCTACTGTCTCTATCCTCAATTTTCAGCCAAAGGCGGATGTTGTGCATATGTGCGCAATGATGATGTCTGTTCTCGTGTCTCTAATTTGGAGTCTTCTGAATTCTCTCTCTCTCTCTCTCTCTCTCTCTCTCTCTCTCTCTCTCTCTCTCTCTCTCTCTCTCTCTCTCTCTCTCTCTCTCTCTCTCTCTCTCTCTCTCTCTCTCTCTCTCTCTCTCTCTCTCTCTCATCTCTCTCTCTCTCTCTCTCTCTCTCTCTCTCTCTCTCTCTCTCTCTCTCTCTCTCTCTCTCTCTCTCTCTCTCTCTCTCTCTCTCTCTCTCTCTCTCTCTCTCTCTCTCTCTCTCTCTCTCTCTCTCTCTCTCTCTCTCTCTCTCTCTCTCTCTCTCTCTCTCTCTCTCTCTCTCTCTCTCTCTCTCTCTCTCTCTCTCTCTCTCTCTCTCTCTCTCTCTCTCTCTCTCTCTCTCTCTCTCTCTCTCTCTCTCTCTCTCTCTCTCTCTCTCTCTCTCTCTCTCTCTCTCTCTCTCTCTCTCTCTCTCTCTCTCTATCTCTCTCTCTCTCTATATATATATATATATATATATATATATATATATATATATATATATATATATATATATATATATATATATATATATATATATATATATATATATATATATATATATCTCAACTACCCAAATTATAATTAAGTGGAACTTGTGGAAATTTTTTTATTACGACAACCCCTCCTTGAATAGGGCTATGCCCGTCATAGGTGGTGATGTGAGATATATATATATATATATATATATATATATATATATATATATATATATATATATATATATATATATATATATATATATATATATATATATATATATATATATATATATATATATATATATATATATATATATTTGTTTCCGTTAATATATTTCCATTTATTCTTCCTAACACTTATAACAATTATTTAAATTTTTTGCAGATTCATGGTAATATAATATTATTACCTCCAAAATTTAAACTATACCTGATGTCGAACTGCTGTATAGAGTATCCGTCTTAAAAAAGAAGTAAAAATCCTCGGAAAAAGACGCCAGACAGACCTCAAATTATGTCAACTAATATCATCTGTTCAGTATGACATATACAAAGAAAAAAAAATTGTCTAGGTTATTACCATTATTTTTATATGCTATAAAAGTTTTTATAAACTTTACAGCCAAAGGATCTTTGCATTCAATAATTTTAAATCAAAGGATGGAATATATATATATATATATATATATATATATATATATATATATATATATATATATATATATATATATATATATATATATATATATATATATATATATATATATATATATATATATATATATATATATATATATATATATATATATATATATATATATATATATATATATATATATATATATATATATATATATATATATATATATATATATATATATATATATATATATATATATATATATATATATATATATATCTTTTTTTTTTTTTTTTTTTAACTTTACTTTACTTTATTAAGAAATGATTCATAAATTATGAAACATTAACATACTAAAATTGACTCATTGTTAATACAAATACATACATACAAATTGCATAAAAATACTACTAAATTTTTGCAGTTTTCCTTGTTTTGTGTTTATACTGTTGCCTCTTCAATTCATGTTGTCTTCTATCTCAGCTCTCAAGCTCATCAGTATTTAAAGTTCAATACTCTTAAGTTATAATGCAGAAACATAAGAGTTTCCCCATTTTCAGGACACAGCCTATTCCTTGTAGGTTCATAGATATTACCACCTGTACTAAAGAGTCTTTCACTCTCAACAGATGATGGTGGTACGCTTAAATATTTTGAAGCCAAATTGCTCAATATTGGTAAAGTCTCACGTGTCTTTTTCAATCAAAGAAATGTGTCTTCGCTGATTTAAAGTGTACGTAAAGTTAAATATTATCAAGTTCCTTTGCGCATCTACGAGTAACAGATTTACTCCTCTTGAGTTTGGGTTGCACATCTGTTGTACTTGCAACGTCTAAGTCTGAATTTATTTTCATAAGCATATTTGACTCAAAATCATCTAACAGTTTTGAAAGGTTTTAGGTACACTTTCATAAGTCATTATCTTGATCATCATTAGAAGAGCTGTCTCCTGTTTGACTATCAATAGAATTTATCTCACCTTGATGTTCCACAAATCTATAACCCATTTCTTATTTCTTAATAGTGTCTTCTTTAATGTCATCCTTTTGAAATTTCAATTTAAATCTGGGTTCGAGAAAAGTAGCCAAGCACAGAAATTTTTCATTTATGTATGATGCAAATCTTTTTTCAGTTGATGCACTGAATTCTTCAACAGTTGAAATAATTCCACTAAATTCACCAGTAGGTTTGGTAGCTTTTAATAGAAATAATCTGAGAGCTAATATTGTAGTGATTATCATTGATATAGTTGATGTTTTTGTTACTTGATTCTTTGCTGATGTCTTCAAATGGACTTAATAACTGGACAACTTTTTCAACAATTGTCCATTGGTAACTTGATAAAGTTGGAATGTGATTGTCAACATCATACATTATAAGAGCTTTTCACTGTTCTAAATTTCTTTTCAGCATATAATTTATTGAATTCCAACGAGTAGACTCATCTTGAAATAGTTTGTTTGTCTAATTAAGGCTGCTCCTGGATTTCGGTTAATTTGCTAATCGCTAATGGAGAATGATTAAAGTGTGAGAATATTTTTCTGCTAATTGCAATTATATTGCTCACGGCCTTTTGCAAAAATATTGATTCATTTACTGAAAGTTGCAATGTGTGTATGAAACATGATAGTGACTGTACACCACACTCCATACCACCAACCATATTTGCCGCGGAATATCGTAGTACAATAAAAAAAAATTTGAAGATCTTATACTCATTCAGAACTATGTGTAGTTGTTCACTTATTCAGCTGTATGTATGTTGTTGAAGCTGTCCAATTGTCTGTGGTCAAAGAAAAACTGCTGATTTCATCGAACGATGTCTGAATTTTTTGCTTTCACTTTCTTAAATATATCTGAGATTATTTTGTCTGTGAAATATTTTCTTGATGGAATTCTGTAATTAGGACAGAGTTTTGCAATAAGCCTTTGGAATCCAATGTCAGATGTTAAAGAATATGGTTGAATATCAACAGCCATCATTTCTACTGTCAAATAATGTAATTCTTGGAACTTAAGATCGTTAATATTCCAAATTTTTCTCTTTTCTAAAACTAATTGTATAGTTGGTTGCACTTTTTTGGGAGGCTCATACTTGATTCTGAAGTACTTGGCTGTAACCAATCATATTGCCTTTTCAGCTTATCCGTTTCAGCTTTTGCTTCATCAAAATGAATTTCTTAATGTGGTTCAACATATTTGTCGTTGTATAACTTTTTGCAGATTTGTCACCTCATGATATGGTGGCTTTACATAATTTACAAATACGAAAAACTGTTATCCTTAGGATGAACATCCAAAATACTTCCAACAATAACTGGTTAACATTCTGCTTTACTTATAGAGTGTAATTAATATTTAATTATTTATATCTCTATAATCGATATTCTAGAATCTAGTTATGTTTCAAAATTTAAATTTATTTTTTTTATATATCTCAAAAGTAAGCAATAAAAATTATTTACATTAATAACGAAAACATGCATAGTTATTAGTAATAAATATTAATGCTCATAACTGCTTTTTCTCAGTATTAATTTAAATTAATAAGTAATAACTTATTAATAATTAATTAAAAATAACTCATTATTGATGCGAGGCAGATTAATCGGTATCGGCTACTTGTCTTATGGGTGCCCCCTAGTATATATATATATATATATATATATATATATATATATATATATATATATATATATATATATATATATATATATATATATATATATATATATATATATATATATATATATATATATATATATATATATATATATATATATATATATATATATATATATATATATATATATATATATATATATATATATATATATATATATATATATATATATATATTATTATAAAAATATATTTAGTATGTCCAATAAAATTTTTACTTTAATATTCTATTCAAGCCTATTCGAAATTTAAAAAAAAATTATTTTTTTTTTTTTATTTATAATTTATATTATATATATATATATATATATATATATATATATATATATATATATATATATATATATATATATATATATATATATATATATATATATATATATATATATATATATATATATATATATATATATATATATATATATATATATATATATATATATATATATATATATATATATATATATATATATATATATATATATATATATATATATATATATATATATATATATATATAAAGACACACTTTTCAAATTGAATATGTGTATTTAAGTAGCTTTGGTTAGGTTCGAACACAAAAAAAAGTACTTATAAAAAATTTCTTGGGATGATTAGTGAAAAGAGAACAGTTAATTTTTTAATAATATTGTTGACAAAAATAACGACAATCAAAAATTTGCTTATATAAATATATGTTCCATGCATCATACATCAAATGTCAGTCATGATTAAAGGTACAATAAAAATATGAAATTTTTGCACTATTAACATTTTTTATTGCCCGTATTATATCAGTTTTAGTTTTTGTAAATAAGATCTTTATGCAACTGGTTAATTCTTTTAATTCATAGTTTGGTACTTTCACTATAAAGCAAAAAAAAAAAAAAGGGAGTTACATTTATTAACTAAACAGGGTTTGAAACAAATACTTCAAACAACTATGACTCAATATTCAAACTGAACCAATCTTTATTAATTGCTTCAGCTTGATAGAGCTCTTATCTAATAGCAAATATCATTTGAAGAAATAAGCCTTGGAATTATTCATAAGGGACATAGAAGAAACATGGTGACTTAAATGGTTTACTAACCTTTTACTTCATCGTTTTGCACAACAAAATCATAAAAAAAATAAAATTGTCAGTACTTTCGGTCAATTTCAGTTTTTAAAAATTTCAAGAATTGTTTCTACTTTTAAGCATGACTCTCAAAGGTTCCTTGTTCCGAGGCGCATTTAAATTGTGTAAGCTATCACACTTGCGTTTTTTTTTTTTAACTGCAAGCTTAACTTTGAATATAGTTTGCGTCATACATGTAGAACAGTATCGTGCGTCAAAAAAAATTCGTGTCTAGGTCTTCAATTGTTTTTAAATTACCCTAAATTGACCATGTCTGTAAGATTTTTTTCAAGTCAAATTGTAGCGCAAAACTCGGTATGCAACCTTTATTAGAAATGACTGCTCTTCAGAACTTTTTAGTTATCGAATGAGTTATCAACCTTTCTTTGCCCAGATAAGATCTCATATCATCTACTTAACTATTTAATTTTTTGTTTGATATTTATACATTCAAGAAATGAAAGTAAGGACATATCGGCTTTAAAAATTTCCTACTTTTGTTTTGTATTTGATAAATACAAATATTTTATATTTGATAAATCGCTAATATTTACAATTCTCTAAGTTAATATAAGAGTATTTGACTGACACGTTAAGTTTGGAACTAATAATAATAAAAAATAATTCTAAAGTTCGAAAATAATCGAAAAAAAAAATAATTTTTAATTTAAATTTAAAAATAATCGAAAAAATTGATAAAAATTGGATAAAATAATCGATAAAAATTTGAAAAAATAATCGATACTTTAATCGATAAAAAATTGATAAAATAATCGATAAAAATTTGAAAAAATAATCGATACTTTAATCGATAAAAAATTTATAAAATAATCGATATGATTGCACAAAAATACGATATTGGTCAAAAGAGTGAAAAATTTATGAACATGTAATAGTCGTCCAAACCGTCGACACATTCAAACTGAAAAGTAAAACGGTCGACACATTTTTTTAAAAAGTGTCCAAAGCGTCGACACGTTGAAATTGAAAAGAAAAGTGATCGACACATTTTTTTCAAAAGTGTCGGCCCTTTGACCTGTCGACTACTTTTCCTGTCGACGATTTGGGTATAGCGCCCGATTTCTAATCTTCGTTCATTCCTTGAAGATTTCAAATCTTCCTTTGATGATAATTGAAGTGTCAAAATGTTCTAAGGTTTCATTTCTTACCTGTGATTGATCTCTTGTTTCATTTTCTGATATTTTTTTTTTATACATTTTTTTGGTAAATTGAGTTTTTATTATAATTTAAATGCATAATTTAAGTACTGATGATGATGTTTGTGAAAATAGGAAAAATATTTATGAACGATAATGGTAATTATCATAAAATTATGCAATGTTCTCAGATTTTGAGTAATTTTCTTTTTAATTATTGCTGATGCCAACTTTTTCATACAGTTAGTAATAGCTTTGTTAATACTAGTTATTTTTTTTTTGAAAAATTGTTAATTAATATAATTTATTTCTGATAATAATATTAACATTATACATTATTGCAATATTAACAAAAACAAAATTGTATTACAAAGAATTTCAGTTTTATTTTATTCATACAGTTAGTAATTAATAGCTTTGTTAATATTAATATTTTTTTAAAAAAAAATTATGATAATATAATTTCTTCCTGATAATAATATTAACATCAATCATTATTGTATTATTAATAATAAAAAAATTGTATTAAAAAGCCTTTAATTTTATTTGAATTTATGCTGCGATGCATTTTTAGCAATGATTTTCTAAGTGTTATCGTTCTTATCAACAATTAATAACTTTTATAAGAGTCTCGAATGATCTCTGATGGCAAAGCTATATTCATATATCTTCAGATTAAAGAGTCTTCTTATGCCATTTAATTAATATTTATTTTAAATCTTTCTC
>SEYY01019837.1:25000-27336 GCA_009176605.1 Armadillidium nasatum
CTCACTGGTTCTTTATTATTATTATTATTATTATTATTATTATTATTATTATTATTATTATTATTATTATTATTATTATTATTATTATTATTATTATTATTATTATTATTATTATTATAATTAACATTAATAACAAATTATTACATTTCAACGGATCTAAAAATTGCTTTCATTCTAAGTTAATTTTTTTATGATATTTCTAAAAAAATAATTATTACTAATAACATAAAATAAATGATTATGTTTCTTTGCCTACGCATTCAGTCTGCAAACTTGGTACATTCTCATAGCTTAATATTTCAAATAATACTAAGTCTAGGGACATAACATTGAATTTTATGTTAATATCTGGTCTATAGCTTTTAATGTAAAAAGCCTCTGCAATTTTTAACATTTGAACATCATTTGAAGTAAATAGAACATTCAAATGAGTTGATTAGTTTGAAGTCCAAAGTCAGGAATGTGTAGTGCCATTCGCGCCTTTCATTCGTACCTTTCTTCATGAGAGTTTCAGACCGCACAGCTAACTATACATCAAATATGTGAGAATGCACATCCCACCCGTACCTGCAAAAATTCAGAATTTGAATTACAAATAACTCGTCTGGAAAATGTTGGAGAGTCATGTCAGAGTCCGGGCATATTCCCGATACTCAGGAAGCTAATAGACACCTTTTCGGAGGAGCAAAACAACATCCCGTAAGAGGCTGTTTTATGAATTCCTAAAAGGATGTCGAAAGTACGGAGACCCAAAGGAGGCACTACGCATTATTAATTAGACGGTTTGTTATATTCTGTTTTGTTATTACGTGCAGCTTGTTAATGATATATTGCCACGTGAATTTTCTATCTTGGTGGTTTTCAAAGTTTTCCTTTCCAAATTTTCCTGAATCAGGAAGTACAGTTTCCTGAAATACAGCTTCGGTAGTTAAATAATTTTTGAAAATATGAAACAACAGAACAAACCTCCTATACAATCATGCTGCAGCTCTATTCTATTTGCCCTTAAATTCAAGTATTAAATAATATTTATTAAAGTATTTATATATATATATATATATTATTATATAATTAAAATATATATATAATTATAAAATATAATATATATATATATTTTATATATAATATATATATTATATATATATATATATATATATATATATATATATATATATATATATTATATATATATATATATATATATATATATATATATATATATATATATATATATATATATATATATATATATATATATATATATATATATATATATATATATATATATATATATATATATATATATATATATATTATATATATATATATATATATATATATATATATATATATATATATATATATATATATATATATATATATATATATATATATATATATATATATATATATATATATATATATATATATATATATATATATATATATATATATATATATATATATATATATATATATATATATATATATATATATATATATATATATATATATATATATATATATATATATATATATATATATATATATTATATATATATATATATATATATATATATATATATATATATATATATATATATATATATATATATATATATATATATATATATATATATATATATATATATATATATATATATATATATATATATATATATATATATATAATATATATATATACATATATATAACTTTATAATAATAAAAACAACACTATTATAATAAAAGCTGTCATTCAATGAAAGTACGATTGCATTGAAATATCAATCTCCCTTTACGTTTCTGACATTTCTGATCGATAGAGTTATAAGAGGAGATTGCTCTAACAAGTTTTCATCATGGAATATCATTCTTCCTTGTTGCCAAGACGTCTAGCGCAATCAACGAAAAATAATTAAGAAATGTCGATAAATGCTTTGAAACAATTTTAATAGTGAATTGGATTCACATAAAATATTAATTAATAAAAAAATTTTTTTTTTATTAAAATGAACTGGAATTAACAACCTTTATCTCAAAATTAAAATTTCTATTAATTACTATGGTAGGAAAATATTTTCTATTATATAATTATTATTATTGCATTTTTACTATTATTCTTATTCTTTTTCTACTTCTTCTTCTTCTTCTTTTTCTTCTTCTTCTTCTTCTTCTTCTTCTTCTTCTTCTTCTTCTTCTTCTTCTTCTTCTTCTTCTTCTTCTTCTTCTTCTTCTTATTATTATTATTATTATTATTATTATTATTATTATTATTATTATTATTATTATTATTATTATTATTATATTATTATTTTATTTTTATTATTTATTAT
>SEYY01019838.1:2500-10000 GCA_009176605.1 Armadillidium nasatum
TAAATTTTAACTATTATTTCCATTTTTAGCTTCACCATATTTTAAAATATAGCAACTCGTCAAAACATTGAAAGATTTTTTTTTTTTTTTTTTTGAGAGCGGCCTCACCAACGAGGGCACGTGAGAGAGTTTTATAATGGCGGCAAACGATATTATGACGTCATAATTATTCCTATTATTTTAAACTTTTTTTTTATTTAAGTGTTTTTTTAATTTTTTTTTCTTACAAAATAATTTTGCGTTCGTCGATTAACCAAAAAAATAAGCAAACATATCATTTCCTTTTTGTAGTTACGCGGAGAAGAAGAAAAAAAAAAACGGCACGTCGTATCAGTTTCAGTTGAACTCGCAACGCGTGAATACGTAGTTTCAATCGAACTAGCAACCCGTAGGTATGTAGGTATTTTCAGCAACCTTGTCTCGTACGAAAAAATCCACTCCCGTGAACGCTACAATTACCGAACAGACGTAGGAGTTAGTCTCCAGGACATGAAAGTTCAACGATTATAAGAAGGGTTAGTCACGAGAACAACCAAGAACCTTTAGTTATCAATTAGAGGAACAGCTCAAGGGTTCTCCAGGACAACCGACTACTGTAGTTCGACGATTCTAAAGGGGGTTAGTCACTAGAACATCTTAGAACTAGGCAATTCCAGTATCCTGCTACTCTTCTTAATTTAAATCCGTAATATATATATATATATATATATATATATATATATATATATATATATTATATATATATATATATTATATATATATATATATATATATATATATATAATATATATATATATATATATATATATAATTTTATTTACAAAAAAAATTTTTTTTTTTTTCTTTTTTTTTTGTGAAAAATGAAAACAAAATAAAAGACTAAAAACATGTTTTTGAATGTTTCAAACATTGGAAATTTTAGTCTCGGGTTTTTTTTTTTTTTTTTTTTTATTATTATTTTTTGTTTCAAAACGTGATTCAAAAATTTTTTTTTTATTTTTTTTTTATTTTGGAAATTGAGCTTTCAATATTTGAATAAAAAAATAATTTTCTATTGGGATTAATAAAAGTTTTATCTTTTTTTCATATTTATTAAGTTAACTTTGCATTATAAAACTGTAAAAATTAAATGAAAAAATCAAACTTATTTCACAACTTTCATTAAAGGATTAAAGGAAAATACAATTAGCTATATAATATGTAAATATTAATATAATATAATAATGTAAATATTAATGATATGTAAATATTAATATAATATAATATGTAAATATTAATACCATATATAAGTAAATAAATGAATTTCACTCTTTAAGATGATCCACATAAATCGCAATTGATCTTCTCTTTTATCCAATTCAGATAATTGGTAACTTTTGTATAAACTCCTGGGTAGCCGACTAACGAGCAACCATTGCCCCATGATACAACTCCTACCAAATTTACACGTCCTTCCTCGTCCAACCATGGTTAATGGTCCTCCAGAATCACCTTGACATGAATCTCCTTTACCATCGTTGTAAGCACAAATCATGTTATTTGTAATACTATTTCCATATTTGCTTCCTGATCGGCATTCTTCAGTGGTCATTAGAGACGTTTTAAGTTCATTTAAAACTTCACTTGATTGTCCTCCCAAGATAATCGCTCCCCATCCTGTTACAACTCCAATTTTTCCAGAAACACTTGTGTCCTTCAAACCAAAAGGTAAACATACTGGTGAAATAGCTTCATTAAATTCAATCGGTTGATCCAACTGTAGAAGGGCAATATCGTTGTCCACCGTTTGTCTATTATAGTTTTCGTGCATAATTATTTTGACTACATTTCTATGAACTGTTTTTTCTGTTTCTGAGTTTTGGATTTTGTTGTGGTCCCCTAGAGAAACAACTACGTCATTAGATGATTCTCCGTCAACGCAGTGACTTGCAGTTAAAATGTATTTGTTGCATATTAAGGTTCCGCCGCAGTATTGACGATGAGATGACTTATCTCTAAGTACAACTTGCCAAGGATATTCATGGAGAGAAGCTTCACTTCCATTTACGATACGGTTTTCAAATTCTCTCCTTCCACAGGAACATTTGGTTGAAATTCCTGTAGAAGGACTTGAGGAACTTACATTAACGGGTACGGTCTCAGTAGTTGAATTAAGAGAAGCATTGCAGGTAACTTGGCAAGAAATCTTCCTATCCTGTCTACTCGGAAAAAAGAAGAGCTTTTGCGTTTTAAAAAAGATGCTGCTTTGGAAAAGAGCCACTATATAATCGCTATCAAATGTCTGTATTTGGAAAGATGTTCCGCAAAAGCGTTGTGAATCTGACCCATCAGAAAGTATCAAATAATTAAAGAAACAGTTACTCCTATCTGGAATACTGAAAGTTGGACACTTCACAGAAATACTGTCAGCATCTGGACACCTGAAAACCCACTTGCAGCGTCTTCCTCCATCTTCAGGAGACTCAAAATTTAATGTTTGTCCAGGGGCAAGAACAGTGTCGTATAAACAAGCACCAAATACAGAATTTAAACACACAAGGATAACTGCCGCAGACAGCAACATAGTTGCTGTAATCACAAACCTTTAATACGTTATTCGTTTTACCACATTTCTTTAAATACATTGAATTTGTTGGTTTTCTCTGAAAACAAGGTTGATTATGTTTATTTAACGGACAGGTGATGCTAATTGTGTCACTCAAACTGTAATTAATCATCTAAGATATATATATATATATATATATATATATATATATATATATATATATATATATATATATATATATATATATATATATATATATATATATATATATATATATATATATATATATATATATATATATATATATATATATATATATATATATATATATATATATATATATATATATATATATATATATATATATATATATATATATATATGTGTGTGTGTGTGTGTGTGTGTGTGTTTATACAGCGTGACAGAGATTTATCACTAATAGTACTCACAAATTAAATGCGGACTTTATTTTTATGCTTTCATATTTTACTTATACAACAAAACTTCATTTAAAAAATTATTATAAAGATAATTTTCGAGTTGATAAACAATTTCCATTTAATTAAACAAAACATTCACATTACACTTACAGGTAATCTACATGTATTTTCAACCGTGATAATTTTAACACAATTCCTATTGAAAATTGTATTCTCGTATGAAAGATTGACATACGGATTCTTGTGACTTCCAAAAATAAGCAATTCTTTATTTATTTATTTATTTTTTATTTTTTTTTTTTTTTTTTTACTTCCAAAAATTAGCCACTTTAGTAAAGCTTTAGAGTTTAAGTGATTTTATTCTTTGGGGATTTTCTCAATATACTGGTATATATATATATATATATATATATATATATATATATATATATATACTATATATATATATATATATATATATATAATATATATATATATATATATATATATATATATATATATTATTATTATATATATATATATATATATATATATATATATATATAATATATATATATATATATATATATATATATATATATATATATATATATATATATATAATATATATATATATATATATATATATATATATATATATATATATATATATTATATATATATATATATATATATATATATATATATATATATATATATATATATATATATATATATATATATATATATATATATATATATATATATATATATATATATATATATATATATATATATATTATATATATATATATATATATATATATATATATTATATATATATATATATATATATATATATCCAAGGTTTTTGACCGGGTATAGCATGCATCGCTGCTCTCCAGGCTCCCTTCCTTTGGATTTCCTCCTTCCCTTTGCTTACTCTTGTTTAGTTTTCTCTCAGATCGTTCCATTTCGGCAGTTGTAGATGGAGATACTTCTTCCTCCTTTTCTGTCAACTGTGGTGTTTCTTAGGGTTCTGTTTTATCTTCAACTTTATACTTACTTTTCATTAACGATCTTCTCAACTGCACTTCTAACTCTGTTCACTCTTATGCTGATGACTCAATTCTACATTCTTCTTTCTACTCATTTTAAATCTGCTCCCTCTTTTGCTTCTAGAGTTGCTTCTCGTCTTCAACTTTCCGATTCTATTCTTGCTGATCTGGATGGGATTTCCCGGTGGGGTCATAGCAACCTTGTTAAATTCAACTCTTTAAAACTCAACTTCTTCACATCTCCCTCTCAAAAACACCTCCCAACTTTCCTATCCTCTTCGATGGCTCTCCCGTCTCACCTGTAAATAACATTAACATTCTTGGTCTAAACATAAACAACAAACTATCTTGGAAACCACATATCACAATGGTTGCTATAGCGGCCTCTAAGAAGCTGAGAGTTCTGTTCAGGTTGCGTGAATTTTTTCTTCTAAGCAGTTCCTCCAAATAAAAAGGGGTCTTATTCGCCCTTGTATAGAGTACTGTTTTCCCATTTTGGGGGGCTTCGGCTCCTTCTCTCTTCTGAATAGGGTTGAGTCTAAAGCTAATGAGGATTCCTGTAATATTATTATTTTATGTGTTTATAAAAAGCACACCGCCATCTTCTGAAAAGGAAAGTTTATTAAATAAAATAAATTTAATTTATAAGTAAATTGAATATATATATATTATATATATATATATATATATATATATATATATATATATATATATATATATATATATATATATATATATGTATATCAGTTGTGTTGGGAAATTTCAAAGTCAGCTGTGAAACTACCTGACGTAAGATGCGAAAATTTGAATTTAATTATTATTGCAAAACACTTGCAGTAATTTAAATAGGAAAGATCCTTTTCATCTGAAAAAAAACAACAACAACAAAGAATATACTTACAAAATTCAATACGTCCTGAAACACGCACATAAATAACGTACAGAAAAATACGCACATATATCGAAAAAAAAAGGATATGAGCGAAAATGGAACACAATGAAAACTTAAATTGCATGTTAAAAGTAATTGTAAAAATAAATAAGAGAACAAACGAATCACTTAGAATAGTAACAGGATGTATAATTTAGTATAAAAAGGATATTATTCGTCTAAAACAAGGGAAACTGACAACCTTTCTTCAAAATAATGGGAAAAACTGCAGAGTCAGGAAGAGATTGTCTAAATTCTTGCTGGGCGAACTAAAGTAGAGAAAAAATTTGCTAATCCGAAACTTTAAGAGTGTCAGATTGATTAAGACAAATAAATTAATTCAATTTTTTCTAATTAGTATTTATAACAAAAATAAACCAAAATAATGGGTGAATTGAATGGTAAAAAGAAATTTAACGTAAAAATGTTAGAAGGTGGAATCTAGGATTTTTCGTCTTATCAACTCTCCTTCTCTCACTAATTCTCTCCTGTCTCTCTTTGCCCGTCGAATTATTGCGGCACTCTCTCTATACCATCGCTATTACAACGGACACTGCTCTTCTGAACTCTCTCTTCGCATATATGCTCCTCTGAGAAGAGATCGTGCGACACGCCTTTTTACATAGTCTCATCTTTTCTCTGTCCAACTCTCTGACCCCAGACTTAACCGCCATGCTCAGTCTTACATGTACTCTACTGGTAAAGTCTGGAACACACTCCCTTCATTTATTTTCCCAATTTCCTATGACTTATACATCTTTAAACGCCGTGTTTCGGAACATTTCGGCCTTTAATCTGACCAGGATCCCGATTTGCTCCTTTCTCTGGTGGAAATTTGGTAGGGCCTGTTGCCCACCAGAGGTGAAATATATATATATATATATATTATATATATATATATATATATATATATATATATATATATATATATATATATATATATATATATTATATATATATATATATATATATATATATATATATATATTATATATATATATATATATATATATATATATATATATATATATATATATATATATATATATATATATATATATATATGTATATATATATATATATATATATATATATATATATATATATTATATATATATATATATATATATATATATATATATATATATATATATATATATTATATATATATATATATATTATATATATATATATAATATATATATATATATATATATATATATAAATATATATATATATTATAATAATAATAAATATATATATATATATATATATATATATATATATATATATATATATATATATATATATATATATATAATATATATTATATATATATATATATATATATATTATATATATATTATATATATATATATATTTATATATATATATAATATATATATATATATATATATATATATATATATATATATAATATATATATATATATATATATATATATATATATATATTTATATATGAAGATAATTAGTATCGAATACTTTCAAACCAACAACCTGGTTTCCTTTTCAAGCAAAATACTTATATGATTAGGATTTCAAAAAATATAAGAAAAGAAAAATTGAAAAAAACAAAAACGAATAAAACAACAAAAAAAAAAACATCTGATTTTCAGTTCTAAATGAAAATTGAAAACCTAAGTGATGAGATTTCGTACTCTTTCTAAACAAGCTTCTAAGAGGTTTGGTGTTCTGAGTTGCCTTCAAATTTCTTCACACCATCCCAGTTGCTCGCTCTTTATAGGGGTGTTGTCCTCCCTTGTATGGAGTACGCCTCACACATCTGGGGTGGTTCTACTCATACAGCTCTCCTTGTAAAGGTGGAGTCTGGGGATTTTCATCTTATCAACTCTCCTACTCTCACAAATTCTCTCCAGTCTCTTTTTGCCCGTCGAATTATTGCGTCACTCTCTCTATACCATAGCTATTATAACGGACACTGCTCTTCTGAACATACATCTTCCTTTGAGAAGAGCTCGTGCGACACGTCTTTCTACACAGTTTCATCCTTTCTCTGTCCAACTAAAATATATATATATTATATATATATATATATATATATATATATATATATATATATATATATATATATATATATATATATATATATATATATATATATATATTATATATATATATATATATATTATATACTCTACACCAAATCCCGCAAGATGCAGGGTGGTGTCGGCTGCAGAAACTTCATATTCCTCCAGCCGTACTTGGGAAGAAAAAAAAATGGTTTAAAAGGTTCCCAGCCTCTACAACCAGGCGAAGAATTATTCCTCATTTGTCCTGACTACTTCGAAATCCCAATCCTTTTCAACCAGAAGTTATCTAGAAGTTTCAATGAAAATTTTTTATTGCATCATGGATGATATTGATTTAAAATTACTTAAAAGACCTCTTTCGAAAATTTTGTTGCTTCACAGATGATTTTGATTTAAAATTACTAAAAGACCTCTTTCGAAAACTTCAACACTTCGTCAGAAGACTCAAGACCACCCTTCCAATCCTCTCTCTG
>SEYY01019839.1:0-5000 GCA_009176605.1 Armadillidium nasatum
TAATAATAATAATAATAATAATAATAATAATAATAAAACGACTATATTATACTTACTATCATGCTAAAATAAAGTAATGAGAAAATGCAATACAGTGATAAGCATAGTTCTATTTTTAATTCTGAATTAATTGTGTTAGTCCTTTTCTCTTCAATCCTTTTTCCATAACTGGAATGTTGAATTCCATTTCTTGCAAAATGATTACCATCTACAATCCTGTTTGATTGCTTTTCTGCCTCTATCAGTACAGGATCTTCTAATTCTGCATTTTTGGACCGTTCAAATTCGTTACCAAAACATTCACTACTACTATTATTATTATTATGATTAATAGTCGAAACTATTTTGATATTATTTTGTGTGTTTGGAAAACACTTGCTGATTGCATTTGGAGATTCAATGTGCCTCTCTTCTTTCTTGGAGTTTGATTTGCTACTGGCGCGGCTTTTTACTTTTTTATTTGGTAAACCAATTTCACCATTTCTCAATGACGAGTCTAAAGAATTATATATATATATATATATATATATATATATATATATATATATATATATATATATATATATATATATATATATATATATATATATATATATATATATATATATGTAAATATATTTACACAGTGATAAAGGAAGAAAGAAAAATATATGAAAATAGATGGAAAGCTAAGAAAGATGTTTGATTTAATAGGCAACTATTTTACCTACGAATATAAAAGACAACTGTTCTGGATTTTGGGATGTATATATATTGTGAGCAATTAGACAAAATAACAAGAGGATTTGATTTTGCAGGTAAAGGGAATAAATAATCATTATTATTATTGCAATTAAAATAAGAAAGAAAATAACTTTAATTCAATAAAATTTATAACAAAGTATATTTGAATCAATTTCTGTAAAAGGCTAATTATAAAACTGGTTAATCTGTCATTTTTGAAAAGTTAAATATAAAACAATCAGGGGTTCTAAGTTTTAATAACAATGCTATAAAACTTACTTTCAATTTCAGTAAAACTTGATCCAATTCTTGATCTCGTTTGTCTCATCATCTTGAGAATATAAGCCTTCCTATTTCCTTTTTAAACATTGTTATCTTAATACATGATCATTTATTTATATTTAAAATAGGATGAGCTTATTTAAGTTTTTTTTTTTTTTTTTTTTTTTTTTGTCTCAAGACCTAAAAATAAAAGAAATTTGTAAATAAAACTGAGTTAGTGCTATGTTTTCATTTTTAATATTTTTTACTGGAGACATGGGGGGAGCTAAAGAGGAAATTGAACATAGATAGGTACTAGGCAGTAATGTAAAGAAATAACTACCCTTTTACCCTTTTGCTCGGTCATGCAAAAGTATCAGAAAACTTATCAATTTAATATTATTTTAATATTATTTAATATTATTCCTACTTATATAATTTCCAATTTGTTTATTTTTGAAATACCATTTATGTTCGTTTCATTATATCTCTATAATTATTAGCTCTTTAAAAAAAAATAACAATGAGGGTGAATGAGGATATTCTTTACCTAGATATTCCCATTATCTTTTTATGTTCTGGTAAGATTGACAAATTTCTATATTGCTCATTTGTTTCATGTAATTTCTTTATCCTATGATTTCACACCTAAGTATAAAAAGAAAAAGAAAAAAAAACTTTCTAATACAGTAGTTTCCATTCTGTGGTTATAATTTTGGTAATGAAATTACTCTTTTAGTCTTGTTGGAATGGTTTATAACTGGAAAAAAATGGTTAGGCAACAAAAATATATATATATATAATACTAAATAGACATAAATCATCATAGGAGCTAGTTAAATTGGTATTTCTCAGGGTTCTGTACTGGATACAGAACCCTAAAGTATATAGGTTTATAAATCATTTATACCTAAATTTAAACTTAAACTTGGTTAAAGTACCATATACTAGTTTCTTCATATTGGTACCTCATATATTTTACACATTCATTGCCTCTTGTCAAGTAGAGGCATCATGGTTTCTTTCATGCATTTGAATATATGGCACAAGAATATATGTCTAAGGGGGCTCTGCTCCCTATATCTCTAACCCATGAATGGTTGCGAGTTGATACTTTTGGTACAATTAATTAATGAGTGAGTTTTCTTTCTCTGTGTGTGCCCCCTCCATGAAAAGGGCTCTGCCCGTGAGTGGCATTCTCTTAAAAAAAATAAATAAAATAAAAAAAAATAAAAAATATTTAATATCAATGCTAATATTTTTATCAATATCAGCATTCATTATTTCTGAATTCTTAAATATATACCTTAGGTTGAATTCTATGAACATCTGGAGTGATATCACATTAAAGCAAAACTACCATGTCCGTCAAGTTAGCGAAAGATTTTTTGTCATATCTAACACCAACGTTAAGTTATATATATATTCTAAATATGCATAAACGCACTACACGAAGCATAAATAAAAATGCTTGGAATATCAAATCTGTTATTTACAAATACACAAAATAATAATAATAATAATTATATTTAAAATCCTAATCATATTACAGAAATATCCCGGAACATACGGTAAAGTACCGATATTTATCGATTTGATATTTTTACAATAATATCGAAAAAGTATCGATTATATTTTTAAAGACGATTTTCGATATTTTATTCTCAATATTGATTATCAATTTTTTTAATTCAAGAAATTTGAAACAGTTTTCACTTTCTGCTCTTTCATAAATTGAATTTTAAGCAAAATGTGTGTTGTAATGATAATTATTTATAGGTTTTAATTTCTAATATGTTATTAATGTCTTTTTCTTTTTTTAATTTCCAGACATGCAATATAATTCTTTAGTGGAATAAAGCCTTTAAATGAAAGGTCTTTCCATTATTCAAATTCACTTCATGGGTATTTTTCATGTGCGAGCATATTGGATGATGGTGAAATTTTGTTTGACTCAGGAGAGGACGGGGAGGTCAGATCATATCATTCATAAACAGAAGAGGCTTTTATATATTATTATAAGAACTATTTTCTAGTGTATATACTTGACATATTTTAAGTTTTCTTTTATATTGGAGAAATTATATTAAAATTCTCCTTCACAAGGTTTATAAAGTTGGTTTGTTTTTTGTATCAAAAATGGCACTATAGTTTGGCACAAGCTACCGGCTTTAAAATAGGCACACTTTTCAAATATATGTTAACGCATTAGACATTTTTATAAAATGTAAGTGTATTTTGCTGTTTGTTATAAATCATCACATTTCAGAATTAAAGATACTAGGTTATATATTATCCTTATTCACTTCTTTCTTACACTATTTTTTCAAATGACTTTACTCAAATATATACTCTATAACTCTAGCGTTCTTAAATATATATTTTTATATATTAAGGAACTTCGAAATTAAGCAACATCCTTAGAAACCAATCATAGGATGTCTCCTCAAATATTTAATTGTAACTCTATTTCGACGCTTCTCCTTCAGTCTAGCTTTTTAAATATAAACTGAGCATATATATATATATATATATATATAATATATATATATATATATATATTATATATATATATATATATATATATATATATATATATATATTAATATATAATAAACTGTCAGTAATTATGAAAAGTTATCAGATTGCCGTTAAATTACTAAAATAATTTTTTCACTTTAGTATTACGATAATCATACAAAACTTTCATCGATATTTTCAATAATCGATATTTTGTTGTATTCCTATTTAGGAATGCTCGATAAACATTCAAATATCGATACATATACATTGATATTTGAAAAGATTTTACCAGCATAAATATTTTCGCGTAATATATATCATATAAATACCTTGTCTTATATATATCATATATTATATATATATATATATATATATATATATATATATTTATATATATATAATATACATTTTAATATATATATATATATATATATATATATATATAACATATATATATAAAAGGCAAAATAAAAATATCGGTGATTCAATAATAAAAAGTTAAGTATCGAACCACTGATAATTATGTCGAGGAAAAAAAATCAACTTTTCAATATATTGAATATAGACTTTGATATTGAAAATTAAAAATATCAATACATCAATAATCGATACTTTTTGAGCATACATAAATCCTATTTCATCTTTTCATCCATAGACTTTGCTTTCATCCGTTTTAGTAGGGATGCCAATATTAAAGAAAATATCGATATATCGATTATCGATAATTTAAAAAATTTTTTCAAACTATTTTTTTTTTTTTTTTTTTTTTTTTTTTTTTTTTTTTTTTTTTTTTGCATCACCACCACTCACGGGAAAGCCCTATTCAAGGAGGGGGTGTTAGAAGAATAAAAATAAAGTAAAAGAGTACAAAAAAAACAAAAAATAAAGACGACCCCAACAGGTCCCACCTACATAACGCAAATTTCTTAGGTGAGAGCAGACGCGGGCTTTAAAGAAATTGAGATTAAATTCGGCAGGAAACACAAAAGATGGGAGAGAGTTCCACAAAACAGAGTTGGCATGAAAAAAAGGACTCATCCCAGTGAACAAGCCTGGAGTTGCCTATGTCCACTCAAATTGATGCGCAGACAGAGCACCCCTTGTTCTACGAGGACGCCGTAAAGGTGGAAGGTATACGAGAGGATAGTTCCCTCGAGCATTTGCCGCTGTAGTACCTATAGAAAAGAGACAAGGCACCAACGTCACGTCTCAAAATAGAAATTAGAAAGAGCGGAACAGTCTATAAGTCTTTTAGCCTTTGACTCAACCTTATCCAAAAGACGGGTGAAACCTGACCCACCCCAGATATGAGAGCAGTACTCCATACAAGGGCGGATGAACCCTTGTATAATTGGAGTAACTGCGAGGAAGAAAAAAATTCTCGCAGCCTAAACAGAACTCCCAGCTTCTTTGAAGCCGCCCTAGCAACCATTGTGACATAAGGTTTCCAAGACATTTTTTTGTTTATGTGAAGGCAAGGATGTTTATATTGT
>SEYY01019839.1:12500-17500 GCA_009176605.1 Armadillidium nasatum
GCACACCGGGTCATAGCAAAAAAAATAGAGAAGGGAATGCCATCTAGATGTGAGAAGTATTTTTTCAGCAACAGAGTAGTTAATTTCTGGAATGGTTTACCACAAGGTATTATTGATTATAACTCTCTTTTAACTTTTAAGAAAAGGTTGGGTTAATATATGGATGATCAAGGTATTGTATGATTGACTCTGCTGCTCTTAAGGCAACATATTTTAAAGAGTATTTTTGGCAATCTCTTGTGATATCAGGGATTTTGCATGTTTAGAGTTTAAATGACCCATTGATGTTGTATGGGAAATAATATGGTTGGCTTGATTGTTTGCATGGAGAAAATTAGGTATGTGATGAGCCATTCATACTGAATGACAACTTTTTTTTGACACTGGCAGTCTTTATAGGCCCTTGTGGCTTCTAACTGTCTCTTTTCTTATGTTGGTTCACATTCACAAAGTACTATTTTGCCCAAGCAAAAATAGGCTGAGAACCCCTGGTCTATGTGGACTATCTCCCTATATTCCCAGAACCCAGAGGGTGAAAATTTATAAAAATATATTGCTTATTTTGTGTGGCTCACCTGATTTTAAGAATTACAGAAAAGTTTCATACCTTTTTTTTATGCTTCTTTACAGTTCATTTAGAGATAATATTAAATATGAATTTTATATAAATTAAAGTTCGTAAATGTAATTCTTTGAGCTATTAAAGATTATTTGTACTCTACAAAAGCTATGAAAACAAGATAAATATTAATATTTTTAAGAAAGTTTAATAAAATGCGGATTAACACTTTTGAATAATTAAAACTTTAAACATATTTTAATATAAAATTATTAATATGCACATTCTAACATGAAATGTCATTTTCTCTCTGGTATTTTGAAACTCGGTAAAGACAAGATATTAACCAAGACAAAAATTTGATAAATTTACATATTTTAAAGAATAAGTGACATTAAAAATTTGATAAGTTTACATATTTTAAAGAATAAATAAAACAAAGCCAAACATGCTGTAATATAGGACTATATAAGTTTTAACAAGAGCATTATTTTGGTGTTAAAGGTGCACTTTAACAAATGCTAAATACATTCATTGACTTAATAGCAAAATATAAAAATTTGGTTACATATTTATTTTCAAAATTACTTATGTAAAATATAGTGAGAGGCAATTGAGAGGTATATTTCTTCTAGAAATAGTTAGAATGCTGATAGTCATGGAGTGTTGTACTCTCATGTAGCTTATTGGAGATTTATCCCATTCTTCACATTGACTATTTCATGTACTTTGTCACCTGAACTATTAATTGTCTTACATTCCCAATCATTTTTTTTTTTTTTAATTATATAATGTAGCTATTTGATCTATTATAAGGTTGCTTAAATATATATAATAGTTTTTCTTCTAAATATTTGAAATTTTTTTTATTGTACTTTAGGTATATATACTGCTTTGCAGTTATGAAATAAAGACACTGTATAAGCCTATATGAAAAATTTATTGTACTTTAAAATAAAAGTTTACTTTTAAATTGCAAGTAACTCTCAGCACTTAAATGAAAGTCCATTGATAGATGTAACAAAGTTCAGTTTTTAGAATTATAAATAAAGTTGCCCAAGGTGTATATACACGATTAGAAAAATAGAAATATTTTTGGTTTTAGTTATTACAAAGGTAACTTACTATGTACAAGTCATGTATACCTTGTGTAATTTTATTTACAATTCTAAAAATTTTCCTGCTTAAGCAAATCTCTTACCCCCTATATCAGTGATTTTCATAAATAATATACCATATCATAAAAAAAAAAAACTACAGGCAACATTGACTATCCCCAGCCTTTTCTATATGTACAGAGGTTGGATACAAATATGGAAACACCTGGAAAATTTATGAATTTATATCTTAATATGATGTGGAATAAATTTTTGCATCATAAGTCTTAACTGCCACAGTTCTTCTGGGAATGGACAAATTTAAATCTTGGATGGTGCATAATGGTATGTAATACCATTCTTCATGCTAAACAGGACAAAGTTCTTGTAGGAATTCTGGCTGGTGGATAGCAAATTCTGAACCCTGTTCTCCAGTACTGACCACAGGGGCTCTATGATATATACAGTATATTATAAAGATCTGGTGATTGTGGCAGCCAGGGAATATGAGACACCTCATCTGCATACTGATCAAACAACAACTGAATAATATAAGCTTAATGAATTAGGGTCCTATCATCTTGATAAATAGTGTCAGGAAACAATATCTGTACCTTGGAATGAACTTGGTTACTCAAAATGTTTCATTATTGTGTATAGTGATAATGGGGCCTCCCAGACACCATGATATAGCTACCCAAACCTTGGTGGAACCTTCATGCTTGGTATAAGGCAATCGTAAACATAGATCTGGGATTTTGTTCTCTACACATAAACTTGGCTGAAGGTTGGGAACAAAGTGGAAGTTGATTTATTTGACCAAAGGACTCCTCCATTGGTCAGCACTCTCTCTCCTCTTTCTGGCACTCCCATTGTTTACAAGAGGTTCAGAAATTGCAGCATGCCCATGACTATTTATCCAATGGAATTAGTCCTCATTTTTTTTTTGTGTAATAAGGTTTGCAGAACTGGTATTTTACAGTTTTTTTTGGTCAGTTCTTCAATGCTCATTTGTCTGTCACCCAATTTTTGACTTGCATCCATGCTGGTGTTTATCACATGACAATTTTCCTGAAAGCACAATATTCTCTCATGTCCTTGGATATGGTACCTTGCATTACATCAAATAACATTGCCACTTTACTCACAGGCGCACCTACTAGGTGGGCACTTAACAAATTTCCCTCTTTGAAACTCTGTAAGCTCTGGCTTTTCCTACTGGTGTTATAGGTTTCCTATAATAAGAACATGAGTGCAATGACATTCTCTTCAGTTTTGACTAGTAGTAATCTATCATAATAATAATAATATTAATGTGTAATTTTTTTTCATATTACTAATGAATTTTACAGGGATAACTGTCCTGATACTTAAGAATAGTTGTTTGGTAATTGTGTTACCATTTATTGTTTGTTAATTGTCATTTTTATAAGCAAATTATGGCAGATTCTGAATTAAGCAATTCAGAAGAAGTGAACACCATTAATGGACAAGAAAATGGCTCTATTCCTCAAATTGAACTTATAATTAAGGTAAGAATCTTGTGCTCATTATAATATCTATTGAAGTTAATTAAATTAAACATAAACACTTTTGTGGAAAGGTATTGTAGGTTTCTTTTTTTTTTTTTTTTTAAATGTATTTTTACTATTGGAAGTTTATTTTCAGAGTATCATAGAATGACACTTATGCATACTGGTGGTGTTAAAGATTAAAAATTTTAAGATTATTAAAAAAAAAAAAAAAAAAAAACATGGAAATCTTAGGTTCATGTTTTAAAGGGTAATATTTGAAAAATCATTAGGTTTCTCATACAATGAAGAAAGAGCAGTTTTACAGCAGATTTTACACTGACTGACAAGACCAAAATAAATGATAACTTAGTTTAAAATTTACATAGAAAGCTGGGAAAAAACTATGTTGCAGCTTAGTTCTAAGCCTTGACATAACATAGTAAAACATGACAATTTAGGACAGTACAGTATTGAATTTTCTTGACCTTGGCCTTTTGACCCTGAATTTCTCAGTAATATTTTAAAAATGTTGAAAAGAAATAATATACATACACACCTATATATATATATATATATATATATATATATATATATATATATATATATATATATATATATATATATATATATATATATATATATATATATATATATATATATATATATATATATATATCATTTGTGAAAGCTTTCATTATGGGATTGCAGTGGGATTCATTTTTCACATGATTTGAAAAATATTACTTGATTGAAATGAAGGAGAAATTAAAAATATTACCATTTCTCAATTCCTTTGAGCAACTAATACAATTTATTTGTTAATTATTTTATTTATTACAGTAACTTACCAAAATGATCAACAAAAGTTAGCTAAGTAAAGACTTACATTGATTTAATTTGCTTAGGAAAAAAGAAATTCATTAAAAAGTATTATATTAAAACTTCGAATTTAATTTTGTCTTTCTCAAAACTGTGCCTCATGGTGTTTAATTTTTCCTGGTTTCCAGTTTTCAAGTTATTTGAAAAGTAATTTCATAGAGCTGTGGTTTTTATATTCATCTCTTTTATGAAGAGGTGGTAGATGTGGCCAGTGGAATCTATTTCTAACAGTGCCACAATTCTTTAGAGGTATATCATGTATATCTTTAAAGTCTTGTGATTATGTAAAGTATGGAACAGGGCCTTTTAGGGATCAGAATCTTTTTTCTTTTATCTTGTTCTTGAGCAAAGCTACACCAAACCACCATTGATGACTGTACTTCCATGTTACCCTTTCACTTTTACTAGTATGAGAGTTTATTTCATATCTTCTCCTGACAAAAGAACAAAATCCTTCACTCTTTGAAAATATCTTTGTCAGTATCTCCCCAAGGGAGGAAACAATAGAACTTTTGGGCACCTGGTATTAGCTTTGCAAGTAGAAATGACTCCTTGATGATGATGATTAACCTATTAAAAAAAATAAAAAAGGGGAGTCTATGTTGTTCCTACTCCATGTAAATAGGTGAAATGGTGTCAATTTATTGTTCACAGAATCATAAGAGACCTGTCCTGTGCTAAAAATCATTTACCATTCCTACCAAGCTATAACATACTCCTTTACCATGGACTGTTACATAGAAATGCCATTCGGCATTGATTCCAAACTTGTATTCATGGTGACATATGTTTGAAATGTTCTTTCTATTTTTAAATTGTGCAGTAAGACTATCTGAGAAGTTGCATTTTTATTTCAAGTTAGGTATCAGTGCAGATTTTAGAAATTAGATAATTTTTTTCTATAGTAAATGAACAGGAACTGTGTCATGTTTAAGACATCATGAAATGCAA
>SEYY01019839.1:22500-27500 GCA_009176605.1 Armadillidium nasatum
TATAAATTAAATATGTGGTTTTATAGGCATGGATGCTGACAACAATCTTCAAATTGCTATTTCTTTTTTTGGGTGTGCTTGCGCGAGTCCTGCCATCCGAGTTTCGGGATTCGAACCCAAGCAAATTATATATATATATATATATATATATATATATATATATATATATATATATATATATATATATATATATATATATATATATATATATATATATATATATATATATATATATATATATAAAGAAAAGTTGTTCAAGGTTGATCAAAAACTTTTCCTCTTAAAGTTGTTACGGATGGACATACTGGCATCAAATTTACCACTTAGCATTGACTTACTGCTGCCATAGTTGCAGTACGTACCTGATACCTTTGGCGAAAAAAGAAAGGTGGCTGCTTTCGTAACCACTGCAAGACAACGTGCTGCATTTGTGCCTAAGAAGTGCTTTTGCTCTCCAGGTGCACTTTCAGAGAACCAAACAACTGGAATTCATTGTGGACTATATCCGGACTATTATGGTTGTGCAGCAACACTACCCAGTGCGTATTGACCAGAGTAATTACTATCAAGTGGGCCGTGTCGGGTCGGGCATTGTCATAGAGAAGAATATCATGTTCTGACAACTTTTCATGTCTTTTGCTGCGAATGGCATCTCGGTTAAGTCCTTGAGCAATGTGAAATAATAATTGGTATAACTGTTACCCTTGCTCCCCAAAAATCCCCATAAAGACACCGTGCATGTCCCAGAACACGAAATTCGAATCCTTCCCGGTGGACAACATGGCTTTGCTCTTTTTGGGCGGCAGAGAACCCTTATGGCATTACTCCATGCTGCGTCGTTTGCTTTCAGATGTTAAATAATGTATCTGTGCTTCATTACACGTGAAGATTGATAGGAGAAATCCATCCTCCTTTGAGCGGAACTACTTGATGAGCTAATTACAGAGCGTTTTACGTGTGCACCTCTGATAAAACGTAAATTGTCTGGGTACCTACTTCGCACACATGCGGAGATTGTTGCTCATGGATGATTGTTTTCACAGTTCCAACTGATTTTCACTTCAGTAGCAGTGTAACGAACCGTTATTCGCTGGTTATCTAGATAGCTTACTCAAATCTTGCGAAATTTACTTGTCTGATAGCTTTTGGCCAAGTGTGTTCGTTAGTTACTAAGTTGCAACCATCACCAAGCTGTCAACACCATGTATGCACACTTGCGCGCGACAGCATTTGTTCCCCAAATTGTACTTGCAATCTTTTAAAAAGTTCAGTTGGTTTTTACTCCCTTCTTCACTTGAAATTTGATATGCTGCTGTTCCACATCAATAGAGACATTTCCCGCCACTATCTTTGGTAACACTAACGCGCATGCGCCAACCACTAAAATCAGTCAGATGCACGATATTTGCAATGAAACTGGGAACAATCTACTGATGTTGCTTCATTCTCACTTTCGCCCTTTTGCTTTTATGCACAAATGTCTCTGTCAACCTTGAACGACCTTTGTGTATAAATGTTACAATAGGGGTATTTTCAGAAGGTAGTAATGCGTTATTTCTTATTTAGAAGAATCAGTTGCAAAGAAATGGAAATCAGAATCAACAGTGTATCATAATTATAAATGCAAAGTTATATTGTTTTCTTTAACATATATTTACAAAAAAAAGTTCGCCTCTCAAAGGCTCTCATGGACATTGTTCTATTAGAGGAGAGGAACTTTTCTGGGTAGCTACTACCTAGGATTCGCTTGTGGAATCGAACCGGCACCTCTAGCATTGGAGTCACTTATGCCACCTTTATGCCACAATATTATCACTGCCTCACACAAGCAATATTCGCTAAATTAGTATTGTATTTTACTTTTATTTATATAAATGGTAATCGGTTACTCAAGTGTTTTTTTAATTAGTCCGACTCGCGGCGGGGTACAATAGGGCAGCCGTCTACCGTTCGGTCTTGAATTAGTGTAGGCGGAAAACTTTGTCCATTGCCGTTTAAAACGTTACAGATTATTATTTCTTTCAAACCTTTGTTACATGGAGTCCTTGTTCTTTATTTCCTTTAATTGTTAGATATTACAATTTAATTATGAATTTAGTATATAAAATATAAATGATAAAAACGAGGTCAACATCATTCAAGTTTATTTTTTTCTCAAAATATTATGTAATAAAAATACGAAATTTCAGTTAAATGTGCAGAGAATCTTTATTGTAATTCTGAAATTGTAAATGAAGTACGGCATCATTCAAAGAGCAATTATTTTTTCCTATATGTTCTTTCTCAATATCACCCGTTGGCTATAACTAGATTTTACCTTCTGGTTCCATCACTTTCCTCCTCCTTTGTACAGGCATGGTCCAGTTATTGGACGGGACTTTTTTTTTTTCTACCGGAGCCTTTTTTTGCTCTTATAGAAACAACTATACGCATTGGAATGAAAAAATAATTACTCCCTCAGCAAAAATTCCTGACTATCACTCTAAGCTCAAAAATGATGACGTAGTTGCCAGAACTACACAGATTTTTATCAGCTATTAATTTATTCTATTATAACTACATTAAATTTTATAAAACTATAAGTTAATACAAAATTAATTTTTGTTTATTATTCTGATCGTTAATGTAATTCTTATTCGATAATTAAAGGAATCTAGTACTTTATAGTTATACTATCAAAATTATTATTATTTACTATCAAATACATATTTTTAAATACTGAACCATTTTTATTTTATTATGGTACTTTCTAAGAATTAATTACGAAAGAAATGTGATATTTCTTTTAATTGTAATATAATCTACCATTAAGTTAAATATATCCTAGATATATTTATTTATAATTATTTTAAATTTCTTCTCTATATATCTGTAAGAGATTTTCCTTTTTTCTTTTCTTTACCTTTGATTTTTGTTGTTTTTTTTTTTCTTCATGTGGTCAAAAACGAGTAGTTTAGGACCTCAGCCCATCCGTGCTCTCTTTCTTCACTGCTTCTTCACGAGCTCAAAGAGGATTTACATTTTTTTTCTTTTGTTTGAAGAGGGCGAGGTTTTCGGTTTTTGAAAGGACTTTTTTGTTTGAACATTTGTTATGTTTAATGCTTTTAGTTCCTTCTGGCTCCAGTTTTATTCGTGTTGATGTTCGGTTTGCCTTCGTTTCTATAGGATGCGCATTTTTCTTTAAATTTAATATACTGTTAATTTTTTCCCATCATATAGTTTTAAGTTTTCTAAAAATTGTCACTCTGGGGTCACCACTTCTGTTATGGTCATATATATATATATATATATATATATAATATATATATATATATATATATATATATATATATATATATATATATATATATATATATATATATATATATATATATATGCTTTGTTTTATATTTTCGTTTGTGAAGGCGATTATTTAAATTGAGTATTTGAAGGAAGTGACAAGGTCATGGTTATCTGAGATTTACTTTCCTTCTCTGTACATTATTATTATTATTATTATTATTATTATTATTATTATTATTATTATTATTATTATTATTATTATTATTTGATGAGTTTTTGGTTCAAGGTTGAATTGTTTTATTTGCATTTCTCATTCTCACTCTTCAACAATACCAGTTGCTAAACCCTATAATATATATATATATATATATATATATATATATATATATATATATATATATATATATATATATATATATATATATATATATATATATATATATATATATATATATATATATATATATATATATATATATATATATATTATATATTTATTATTTATTTTATTTTTATTATTTTTTTATATTTTTTTTAACAATGACATTGATAACAACGACATAGCAATTTTACACCGTCAAAAGTATTTTATAATATTAAGGAACTTTAAATTTGATAATTTTGTTTTTTTTGTTGTTCTATTGTTTAATAATTATTTGATATGTTTTCAGATATATAATTTATTTATTATTAATTATATTTATTTAACCAAGTTGGTTTCTTTGTCAAAAAAGTTTTATTTTTCGAAATTTGTTGCTCTTCACTTGCCAGGGTTGCCAAGTTGGTAAATATTTTCTGGCTCCACCGTTTTAGCTGACGACTTCGGCGCCAGAATTTGTAAATATTCGGCTTTCGTTTTGAACCTATTTATTTTATAGTGAAGAAAAATTTAAATAAATTAATTCATATGGCTCCGGCTTTACCAATAGCATTTTCTGGTATTTTTCGACTGCGGCCTTGGATCCGTGGTCCTACTTAAAAGGGTTTATAATATTATTATTATCATAAATAATTAATATAATAATAAATAATTAATATAATAATAATAATAAAAGTCGCAGGTATGGTATTTTGAGGAAGTAATTGTGTTCCCTCTCTGTATATATATATATATATATATATATATATATATATATATATATATATATATATATATATATATATATATATATATATATATATATATATATATATATATATATATATATATATATAGGTAGAATTTTTATCCTTGCCGCCTGGTACAAGAGAGAGAGAGAGAGTATAGAAAGAGAAAAAGTTTGCTAATGTAATATGCTTTTATGCCATTTATATTCGTAAATATTCCTATCAACTAACAATAATGCATAATTTGCCAGTTTTAAGAATCAACCTTATATATATTTTTAACCCCCAAAGAAATATTATAATTAATAATTCTTATAATTATCACAGGTCTGTTTTAGGATTCCCGTGTAATAATGTTAGGTTTCTTATATCTCTTTTTCCCTATCTATTGAAAAACTGATAACATTAATTTCTCTCCTTCTCTGCCTATACGTTTTTAGAGGTAGGAAAACCAACCAAAGATATGTAATTGAACTTTGTATCTATCTATATATATACAAATAAACTCGTATTAATTTTTTAGAAAAAAATAAAAATTTAATCTATTACGTTTTGCTACTTTTGCGTAAAATCTTTTGTGTAAGTAAACTTATGTGAAACAATTAAGAAAT
>SEYY01019839.1:37500-50000 GCA_009176605.1 Armadillidium nasatum
TCTGATCTTATTTTTCTGTCCTTCTTCCTAACTTATTTTAAAAAAATCATCTTTGTAATATGTCTGCAACGATTTTATGTTTTAGACTGTCTGTTTTGAGCAATTTGTCAGTCATGCAATCCTAAATGCTCATATGTTCGCATTTTAGTTCTCGTGTCTGTAATTTGTAATTTAGTCTTCAGTATTTTCCACCTTATGTCATAAGAAAACTTGCCAATCTGAGACTAAATATCTTTCTGTTTATTTATCTTTTAACTCTATACTTACTATCCTAAATTCTTCGATTTTTTTTAAACCAAAATAAAGCATATTTTTCTTTCTCTGAAATCTGTATGTTTGGTGATTTCAATGTTAACCACCACCTTTAACTTTCTTCTAGTTCTCAAAATATACTCGGTGAACTAGTCTTCCATTTATTTATCCAAAATAACCTTGAGCAAATGGTGCATTTTCCTACTCACTCGTGTCCTTGTTCGCCTTGGAGATGAGCCGAACATTCTAGACCTTTTCATCACTTTTAATTCTTATTGCTAAATTCTATCCGGCTCTGGTTCCTCCAATCACCTTGTCTCTGTATCCTCTTTTATCTTTTCAAGTCTTCCACAAGAAAGACCCCCTCCCCCCTCACCATCTACTGCGAGGAAACTTTTTTGGCATTTCGATGCCCCGATCTGATCAGACTTACGGTCGTACTTTAATTTATCTTGGATTGATTACTGCTTCGGAGGTAGAGATCCCTCGGCATACACAGAATTTATAACCGAGGTGATTTTCTTAGGTGGCATGGAAGCTTACATTCCATATACTTTTCCTTCAGCTACCCTAAAAAACTTTGTACTAGGACTATTCGCCGCAGGAATGTTACTTTTAGGAATTACTGGCTTATTAAAACCCCTGAAACTCATTCAGCTTATATTTCATACATGAATCATGGAAAATCTATTCTCTGTAACACTGAAAACTTTTCTCCGTAGGAAAAAAAAAATCTTTCTGATTCCTCTTTCCCTTCTCTAGCATCTTCAGATAGACTATCGGTGTAACAGAGTTACAGAGGACACTGCTCTTCCGAAATTTCCAGTCTCATACCTCCTCCATTGAAAATGACTCGTGCGAGACACCTTTCTTTACAGTTTCACACTTTCTCTAACCCCATAATTAATCTTGCATGTACTCTACTGTTATAATCAGGAACAACACGCTTCCTTTAACAATTTTCTTAACTTTAAGTTGTACACATTCAAACACCATATATCGGGACATGACTCAAGTGATTTCCCAACTCTGATGGAAATTGGTGGGGATCTGATCTTTGCCAACCAGGGGCGTTATATATATATATATATATATATATATATATATATATATATATATATATATATATATATATATATATATATATATATATATATATATATATATATATATATATATATATATATATATATATATATATATATATATATATGTAAAAAAGAAAAAATCTTTAACATTTTATTTCATACTTGTAGTTATGTATATAATTTAATAAATTTTCGAATGCATACCTATATTCAACTGTTATATAGAATAGAGTTGAAAAACCAAAGTGAATTTAAATACAATATACAAACATAGAACATATTGTATATTTTAAAAATTTTAGTTCTTATAATTAAGAATTTTATTTTTGCCGGATAGTAGTAATATTTGTCCGGATATCCGGATACTAAAAATAGGCCTAGTAACCTGGATATCCGGCCAATTTCTTTATATATATATATATATATATATATATATATATATATATATAATATATATATATATATATATATATATATATATATATATATATATATATATATATATATATATATATATATATACACTTAAAACAGAGGGAGTTATATTTTTCTATGAATGTGATTTATTATTGAAAAATTGGCATTTTTTATCCTCTGATGACTGTTTTTTCAAGTGAAAAACAGCTACTTATACCGCGTGTGTAAGTAGCTGCGCCTTAGTGTGCTCACAGTCATGTTATTGTGGCACGGTCGTGCAAGTGAGTTGATATACAATCTTAGATGACTCAGTGTGTATGTGTGCTCATGTTTATTGTTTACTTAAGAAAGGATTACGCACCAACTATGGAATTCATTTCCACTTTTATAATAATAATAATAATAATAATAATGACATCATATTTTATCAAATTAATAATATTGGTCATATTTTTTTTTTTATCAAACTCTTAGTAATAACAATAATAATTATAAAGTTGTATTGTTTAGTTTTCTGATTTTTTTTTTTAGGAAGTTTTTATAAAGAAAGAATCCAGAAACGAAGTTAAAATTATAAAGAATGTTGAAATTCTTCAGCCATTCGTCCTAATATTTCTACATATTTGGCTTGATCTCAGCGTTTGGTAACCGGGGTCTGCATGAACCCCCAGGGGACTGTAGAAGCTTTGAGAGGGTCCTCAAGGAAAAAATGTTCATTTAATATAGGAATATTTAATTTAAGAATATTACATATAAGTGTATGGGGGTCTACATACGTAAAGTTAGGACTCAGGGGGTGAGGACCCCTCACTAACTGAAAAAAAATAATGTATTTGTTTTTGACGGGTATTTTTTAAGTTTTTGTTTTCTAATTATATCGCTACCGTGACGAAACGGTAGAGTGATTGACTCACGTGCTTGAAAGCGCTGGTTCGATACCACATGCGGATCCTTGGAAGAATGTTCCTAGAAAATTCCCCTCCACGTGAGGTGTGGACATCAAAAAATGATGATGAAAAAAACTTGTGAATCTACCGTATATAAATTTTTTTTTTCTCTCTAAAGATTTTACAAGTAAATGAGTATTACAGTATATATATATATATATATATATATAATATATATATATATATATATATATATATATATATATATATATATATATATATATATATATATATATATATATATATATTATATATTTTTTTTTTTTTTTTTTTTTTTTTTTAAAGTTCACATCTCACGGGCATTGCCCTATTCGAGGAGAGGAACTTTTCTAGGTAGCATATACCTAGGATCCCGAAGTGGGATCGAACCGGCGCCTTCAAGCACGTGAGTCAATCACTTTACCGTTTGAGCCACGGTAAACGGCATATATATATATATATATATATATATATATATATATATATATATATATATATATATATATTATATATATATATATATATATATATATATATATATATATATATATATATATATATATATATATATATATATATATATATATATATATATATATATATATATATATATATATATATATATATATATATATATATATATATATATATTATAGGGATGGAGCGATACCAAAATTTTTACTGATACCGATACCTAAAAATTTACAGGTACCGATACCTGAAAATATACAGATACTTTATCCATTAATATACCAAAATTTTTACCGATACCGATACTAAGATTTTCAAATTCACCGATACCAATACCGATACCAGATACCTGAAAATATACCGATGCTTACCGATACTTCCATTTACTTCACTCCATCCCTAATATATATATATATATATATATATATATTATATATATATATATATATATATATATATATATATATATATATATATATATATATATATATATATATATATATATATATGATAACAAGGCCGATTTGGGAAGTATGTGTCATGGAAAGGGATGTTGGGTGCTTCGTGCATAAATGCGTGGGTTGGGAAACCCGATAAATTTTACTTGGGTCTAACAAAACTTATCTTATTAGATAAAGTTTGAGTCTAATCAGTGTGTTAATATTTTATCGTTTGTCTAACTCTTTTCTCATATATATATTATATATATATATATATATATATATATATATATATATATATATATATATATATATATATATATATATATATATATATATATATATATATATATATATATATATATATTAGTGATGGGTCGGGTGTCAAATTTTGTAATTTGCGGATGCGGATGTCGAATTTTGGAGAAGTGCGGATGCGGATGTTGAATTTTTGAAAGTTCGGATGCGGATGTCGAATTTTCGAAAGTGCGGATGCGGATGTTGAATTTTCGAAAGTTCGGATGCGGATGTTAAATTTTCGAAGATGCGGATGCGAATGTTAATTTTGATGAGATGCTCCGCGGATGCCATCATTAATGTATATTAGGGATGGAGTGAAGTATCGGTATATTTTCAGGTATCGGTAAAAAGTTTGGTATATGAATGGATAAAGTATCGGTATCGGTAAAAAGGAAAAGGTTAGAAGCCAACATGAAATACTCCAAATGATAAAAAGCCAATTGCATTTTTGAATAATTAAATACCGACATAAACTTATATGTACCGTAGAGTTTGAAAGTATTTTAAATTATAGAAAATGGTTAAAAATAGAAGGAAAGTGTTTCACACTTTGCAGAAAAAATGCATGAAATAATGAGCATAATGCTAAAGTCTGTAGTCTGAGAGTTAGATAAAGAATAAGTCTTGTGTACAGACACGAATTACGCATGCTCTCCACAGAGAAAGGGAGGTATGTAATTAGAGAGTTAGGTGAAGAACAGGGGTTTGTTGTAATAGCGATAGTATAAGGATAGTGACGCGACAGTTCGATCCCAATTAGATATAGATTGAAGAGAATACGTTGGAGATTTAAAAAGAATGGAAAAGTGCGAGTGGAGCCAAACCAAATATGCTATTCATACTCCCTAAAAGGACACACTACTGAGAATTGTTCCCATACAGAACAAGCAACTGGATTGGTGTAAATAAATTAGAGTGCGGATGAGTGAGTTAGAGAGTGAAGGAGGAGGAGAAAAAGATGCCATAAAATAAAATGCCTAAAAATAAGATGCCTAATTTTAGTAGAAGGCCAAATATCAGTGGTACCGTTGCATGAAACAATTTTTAATATATATATATATATATATATATATATATATATATATATATATATATATATATATATATATATATATATATATATATATATATATATATATATATATATATATATATATATATATATATATATATATATATATATATATATATAGTTGAGGGAGTATTATTTACATTAATTAATAGTATCCTGCCACTTTTCCAAATATTTACTTATGGTATAAATAGTTGATTAAAAAATAATGATAATCTAAAACGAATTTCCCATTATTATTTATTATTATTATTATTGTTATTATTATTATTATTTTTTATTATATTTTTATTATTATTACCACCACCTTTGTATTCAGAAACATGATATTGCAAAATCTCTTTTCTGACATATGTTTTAAGATATTTTATGGCATGGTGGTGTTTTATTATTATTATTATTATTATTATTATTATTATTATTATTATTACATCATTATATCATTATTATTATTAAATTTTATTTATTAAAATTTTTTTTAAAATTTTAAAAAATTTAATAATAAAATATAATAAAATATATATATATATATATATATATATATATATATATATATATATATATATATATATATATATATATATATATATATATATATATATATATATATATATATATATATATATATATATATATATATATATATATATATATATATATATATATATATATATATATATATATATATATATATATATATATATATATATATATATATATAATATATATATATATATATATATATATATATATATATATATATATATATATATATATATATATATAACGTGTACGTGTGTTAAATAGTGGGCGTTGTTATAATCCCAAAGCATTTAATAATAATAATAATAAAGTAAAAACAAAAACAAAAAATCCTATATTTGATTATTTTTATAATCTAAATATTTTTCTTTAATGGTTTTCTCTACCATATAAGTGTTAGGAAAGTTTGCAGGTTCTATGTTTTTGAGTTTGAGATTTTTATTTCACTTTTTTTTTAACTTTTGTATTCTATCAGTTAAATTATTATCAAATACTAAATAATTTTTATATTCTTTTAAGGTCCAACTTTGAAGCGACTCCTCCCCCTATCTTGATTGATAACGGTGGTCTTGCTGTCTTGGAGAATGACAAAATCGAGCGGCATATTATGAAGAATATTCCTGGCGGTCACAATTTGTTTGTGCAAGACAAGGAAGTTGCCAGTAAAATTGAGAATGTTTACAGCGTATGTTTTTATATTGTTAATATTTTTTTTTTTAAACAGTTGGGTAGGGTTTGCAAGGAATTGATCAAGAACATAATATATTAAATGAATATTTTAAAAACTTTTTTTTTCGTTACATAAGTAGGATCAATTTTTGTTTTCTCTACTGACTGATTTCTTTAACTCGCCCTTCACAGAAAATTAAGTCTGATGTCTTTTAGTTTACCACGAACCACGAGATGATAAGCCTTCTATGCATTAAATGATTAAGAGATTTGTTTTTAAATTGGTTGTTGACTGTTTTTACTGATGTGCGATTACAGAGAAAATTGTAATAGTATACCTTACCGTAAAACGTAAATTAATTGCACAAATTTTGTACAGAAATTTTTTGCCCATCTTGGCCCGATGTTTTGGATATGAGCTTGGATTCAAATTTCTATTTGTGTAATTAATTTACATTTTACGATAAAATATTGTTGCGCACATACGCACACCTCCTTACTCACACATCACCAAAAACACAGCCAACATAGCTAACAAAATTCTTTCCAGTTTAAAAAGAGAAAAAATTCTGGTTGATCATCTCAAAATCATTCGCAGAGATGACCTCAAGCATCCTGAAATATTTGAGCTAAAAGAAAGTATTCTATCAAACTTAATTCTCTATGCCCCCAATTCCATTTTGTCAAGAAAAATATGCAACTTCATTTCTCCTTACTACAATACCTGTTGATGATATAAGGAATTCGTACTACTACTACTATATTGAATCAAAATATTTAGACTATAAATTAGAAAACTAATTTAATATATAAAAACTTAGGTTATTCTCAACCCTCATAATTTTATATTGCATTTCAGCAATATGTTCACTAACATAGGGTTAATCACATGCTAATATTTAAGATTTCAGTAAAGTTAATATGAAAATAGCCCTCCTATTTTTTTTTCATAATTTATATTATGTAGTATTTTGTAGTTTGAAATTGTTTTCGTCGTAAATTATTATATAATTCTCTCTATGAAATTCTTTAATTTTCTTATTGTAATATTTTAATGTAAACTTTTTGAAAAAGTTATTTCAGTATTGAAAAAAAAAATTTCTTGAATCTTTTTGGTTTACAGAAATTTAAATTGATGCTTTTGAAGAAAGATGAAGCAAGTAAAAATATACTTTTGGCCCATCTTCGTAAAATCAATGACCACCTTGAGCAGAGAGGAACCCGGTTCCTTACTGGAGATACCATGTGCTGCTTTGATTGTGAACTAATGCCAAAATTGCAGCACCTCCGACTTGCAGGTGAGTTTTTATTTTTATTAAGGTGAAACTTTGTTTTGGCCTTATGTAAGAGATGAACATAGTTTATTGTGTTAGAATAATATAAGCTATTCTTTTATTCAAAATTACTAAATTGATATTGCCCAGCGTTTTTCGCTGTCTCAGGATATGTCAATATCTCTTAGGGTTAAAACTGTTATGTATTGGTCCTGAGATATTATTAATTATTACAGGAAAGTATTTCGTCGATTTCGAAATTCCAACTGATCTTGAATATCTTTGGAAATACATGGACACTATGTACCATTTAGATGCCTTTAATCACTCCTGTCCAGCGGATCAAGATATTATCAACCATTATAAACATCAACAGGTAAGGAGTTTCAAGTAATTATGTATAGTCTTAGGGCAGTGATATTCCTTACGTAAAGTATATATTAGTTTTTCATTACTTGTAAAAACGTGTTCCTAGAAACTTATTTTTTATGGCAATTAAAAAAGTACCAGACACATGAATGAAGAATTAAGATTTTGACCCACTAGTTCTTTTAGTCTCTCTCCTTCTTTCCTCCGTTCTTCCTTACCTTCTTTTTGTTGGGAAAGGAGAGGAGAAAAGACAAGAAAGGGTTTTATAATATTGGAAAAGACAATATTGTAATCGGTAGCATGTTGTTAAAGTTTGCAGAAATTAATAACTTGGAATTAGATAGAGAGTGGTTAGAATTTCTATTTTTTTTGTGTGTATGTAAAAAAAAAACTTTGTTCATTTTTACCTAAGATTACATGCGTTATTTGACGAAGAAAATTATTCGTTCAATTTTACTTTAGAGTAAATGCTAATATTTGGTGTAGAGAAGCATATTTTCCTGTTATAGAACTACTTTTTTTGAATTACAAACTATGAGTACAGTTATTAAGTTCCTATTGTGGAACAGCAATGTTAGGAAATTCACTCATAAGTAAGCATAAACAAACCTCCACAAAATTAAACATCAGGAAATATCTTATCCAGTTGGTAAAAACAGTCCCCTGAGTATCTTGCCTCTCATGCGGTAAGAAGGTGAAGTATACTTTTATCAGGCTATGGTATCTACCGTCAAGTCGTATCAAGAGGTGGTTCTGCAAGAGATGAATTAATACTAGAGTAGAGACATAAGTAAGCATTTATGTAATGAAAACCCTTGTAAAACCATTTAATCTGATAAATGCCGCACTACAATACTACTACTACATTATACCTAAAAAGCAAATAGCAGTAGATCAGCAAGAAATGAAACCATATTAAATTCATTTGGATCAGAAGAAACTATGCAAATATTAAGAAAAGGGAAAGAAGATCCTAATAATGAAAAATATGCAGTATTAGAAAAGATTAAATTAGTAGTAGATTAACTACACGAGTTAAGGTGATTTTTTTTCAATTATTTATGAATTATTGTCTTTTAGTTTTGTTGTCTGCTTGTTTTGCCCTTAATTATTTTTCACTGTATTTAAATGACTATTCCTTGGTGCTATATTTGTTACTTTTTAGAATTAGCATCATAAAATAACATGATTATTTTTTTTTTATAATACTCCTTTTTCTTTTTTCTTTTTTTCTTTTTTTCTATTCGTATTTTGATTCCTTTTGAAATTATTGTTCCACAAGGCCATATAGTACATATATGTGGATTTTTCTCTTTAGATAGTTAATGCTAATATCAACATGACGTTACGCTATATGAAATAATAATTACATTATTTTTTTTCTATCAGATCTGTCTCTGTGCTTCTTGACATAATTTTGCTCTAATTGTTATTATTTTTTCAAATTTTTTTCTTTTAAAGTTATCACCGTCACTCACGGGCAGAGCCCTATTCGAGGAGTGTTGTTCTTAGCCAGGGAAATTGAGCTATATGTTATTTCTGACCAAGTTGATAAGTTACACAGATTATTTGGGTTTTGGATAGGGAAACCCTGCTCCGGTACAGTCCAATCAAGTATATTTTTACCACCGGTGGTCGTGGTTTCGAATCTTTAATAGGCAGACTATCTCTGTAGGAGCAGTTTAGAGAGAATGTGATATTGTTTTGTATTGGAATAGCGTGGAATATTGTAAGTGTTGGCTATGTGAGTATTGAGATTAGCTTAATAATACACCTTGCCCTGAACTGTAATTAATTGATTAACTACAGAAAATCTCCTACAATCGACAATTTTTTTTATGTCCGTTCAGGTAATTGGTCGGAGGTTCGAACCTCGATTTGTATATTTTGCAGTACTGAAGTTTTTCATTCTTTACTCAAAAGTTAAATATTATCCAATGTGTCCTTTGAATTTAAGTTGTAAATATTTTGAACATATGTTAAAACATTTTATCACTGTTATCGTTAGTTTCTACATTTCATTTAGTGAATAATGAAAATATTGCAAACCATTTTTGCTTGTATTATTATCTTTTTCTTACCATTTGAAAAACAAAACCATGGTTTTATATATTTGCAAAGGAATTAAAGATATAAAATCATTTGCAGCTAAAAGATTTAGAAAACTTTGGATGTCCGAAATAAATTTTTTTATACTTTTTGCAAACTTTAGTGTATTATTACTTAAGCTTTATACGATTCGTATTATTATTATTATTATTAATCAGTTTTGTCAAAGAGTTGTACCTTCTGTCTTTTTTTGACTCGTATAGCTTTTTGGAATGCTGTAACAGTTCCTTGCACTTGCTAATATTTTCAGAATTTCCCCAGTACTGATTATTGACTCCATCTCTCTTTACTATCCAATGTTTCTAACATCTTTATTTTTGCTGTTAGTTTTTGTTATACTTTTGTAATTCCTCGCTTCGAATAGTGCTATGCCCGCGGGATGAGAACTCTCACTAGTAAAAAAAAAAAAAAAATTATTTTAATTTTGGTTGGATTTTAAATGCAGTAACAAGCCGTTTTCCTAACTCACATTTTCGTTCATAAATTAATTTCATGTTTTGCACTATTGGGAGTTTTTATAATTGTTTGTTTATTATTAAATTTTTTTTTTATTTTGTCATGTTTTCAGGGTGCGAGAATGAAGAAACACGAAGAGCTCGAGACTCCAACATTCACGAATTCAGTTCCAGTTCAATTCCAACAATAAAAAAATAAAGGCCTTCGTAGTAGTAGTAGTCTTCGAAGGAAGATCTCCTCCGCACTCGCTCGCTCGCCTTCATTTTTTTTTTTGGCTCCCACTCTTCCCGTCCGTTTCGAGGTCTACTTAATTGGAAATAGAATCTATTAATACTGTTTATATACTTAAAATGAACTAATATATATATATATATATATATATATATATATATATATATATATATATATATATATATATATATATATATATATATATATATATATATATATATATATATATATATATATATATATATATATATATATATATATATATATATATATATATATATATATATTTTTTTTTTTTTTTTTTTTTTTTTTAGTTTATTAATTTATTTTTACATTTTTTTTTTCTTCTTAATTTAAGGAATTAATACATAGAAGTGATGATTTGAGACTCTATTGAACGAGACCAAAACTATTCCTTTGTTTGGACCAATATTGCATGTACACACACACACGCACACATACACAAATATACACATACATACATGTGTATATATATATATATATATATATATATATATATATATATATATATATATATATATATATATATATATATATATATATATATATATATATATATATATATATATATATATATATATATATATAATATAATTAATTAGATCTTTATATAAAATTATTATTATTATTATTATTATTATTATTATTATTATTATTATTATTATTATTATTATTATTTTTTTTTATTTTTTTTTTTTTTTAAAAATTTTTTAAAATTCTTATCACGCAGAAGTTATTAAAATTATCTTTTTGTAATTTAATATATATTATATATATATATATAATATATATATATATATATATATATATATATATATATATATATATATATATATATATATATATATATATATATATATATATATATATATATATATATATATATATATATATATATTAATATATATATCAGTGTCTTTAATATGCCTTTAATAAAATAAGTAAATTAGTATTGTTAGATTATTAGAAAGCCAATATTAATTAGTATTATTATTATTATTTATTATTATTATTATTATTATTATTATTATCATTAGAAACTAAAAAATGAATTTAATTTTTTACATGTTTTTTACAAAACAAATATGTTTATGCAGTTAATAATAAGATTGGTAATCGCTACTAATTTTTTATTCTGAGAAAGTATTTTTTGATTTTTTTTTTTTTTTGAGTGGTAGTTTCTTAATATACTTTTTATTTTTTATTTTTTTTTCATTTTTATTTTAACTTTTATTTTTTTTCTCTCTCTCTCTATTTCTTTCTCTCGTAATTTTTCCATGTTTACCATAATTTAAGATTTCGTCTGAAGTAATTATTTTTTTGATTGTAATTAATATTTTAATTATTGTTTTATTAATATTATTATTATTTTATTATTATTATTATTATTACTTATTATTATTTTAAGTTTGTATTATCGTATTTTGGTTGTATTATTACTATCATCATATATTGACATGCTATATTATATTTTGCTTTAAGTTATCTTTGTATTGAATTATTAATCCTTATCATCATGAGGAAATAATAATGATTCTTTCCTCTGTGAACCAGGTTGGATGTAGTGAAAACTATTTCTTTGAAAATGAAGTTCTATTGCTTTTGAGAATCTCTCTCCGTTAAAAATTTTAAAAATTTCTTTTTTGAACAATGTTAACAAGTAATACAATCTTTTTCGAGCAATTTTATATTAAGTTTAATTTAGAAACCATGTGATGGTGTTGCTAATTCTGACGAAAATTTAGGAAATACTCTTGAAGTAGTAACTATTTGTTTGACGTCAAACTTTACGAATGAACTAATTTTTAATTAGTTTCATTTTTTTGGTCTCAAATTGGTAAGAAAATTGGCTTGTTTCAACT
>SEYY01019839.1:62500-70648 GCA_009176605.1 Armadillidium nasatum
TACATCCTGTAGTACTCCATTGAATAGTAAGTAGGTGTTTGATGAAAATTTTCTGCTTATTAACTTAAGCTTTTCTTTTGGATAAGGGGTTGATAATGATTTTTTTTTTTTTTTTTTTTTTTTTTTTTTTTTTTTTTTTTTTTTTTTTTTTTTTATCATTGGGTGTCTAGAATATTTTCTATTGGAATTTATAAATGCTATGTCATATGCAATGCTGAAATCTGTTATTACCAGAACTTTTCGTAGAAGAGGAAGAGGAGGACCTTGTTTGGGTTTTAATTGTACGTGTTGGAATTGTTCTGTGGGGAGGATACTTGCTAGGTGTGAAAGTGTCGGGTGTTTGAGAACTGGTAAATCTTTGTTGACTTTTGAGAGAATCAGGTTTTCAAGAATCTTTGAAATAGTGAACAGAAGAGCTATGAGCCTGTAAGAAGAAGGGTCAATAGTCTTGAGTGGGCGAAAGGTATTATGGAGTCAAGCGTGATTGTACTTCTTTGCGATGGCCATTATAACCCTGTGGCCTAACTGTTTTAAGAAATTTGATCGGGACCTCCACCTTTGGAGTTCTGAAATTTTTAATGATATTTTTAATTTATAGGATAGAGAGTTTCTTTCTTTCTTTCTTTTTTTTTTTTTTTTTTTTTTTTTTTTTTTGAGAGAGAGAGAGAGAGAGAGAGAGAGAGAGAGAGAGAGAGAGAGAGAGAGAGAGAGAGAGAGAGAGAGAGATGATTTTTGTTTCTTGAGATGTTTTATAATATCCTGTTTACTGAACTGATAGGTTTGCAGCTAATTTTGGAGTAAGTGGACACAATTATATTACACTCATCTTTTGAGGATGATATATTATTGTTTTGAGTGCGAATGGATTCATGTGTTGAACTGGGGGTTGGGTAAATGAAGTCTCATTTCTTTATAGCGTAAAATGGTTGTTTAGTCCTTTTTCGGTGGTCAAGGCTTTGTATAATTTGTGCGACTTTTGAGTTTTCCTCTTTGTAAAACGAAAACAGTAAATTTTTTCGATTTGTTTTTTAGATCGCTATCTGTTGCGTTTTGGCATACAAAGTTGTGATGGTAGTGGGGTGTTTCAAGGAATCAGTTTGTATATAGTGGTTTCCTGTGTCCTTGAGAAATAAGTTTCTTCGAGACCGCACGACCGAGCCATATGCTTTTATGACTTGTCTAGTGATGGATAATTAATCTGCTTTGAGGAAAGAGAGGAGTTGTATCTATGTTGTGAAGTTGGGTCAGTTTGCTTTAATATAGTTGAAATATGTTTTTTCAAATGAAGAATGTATTGATTTCCTTTTGTTTGAATAGTTGTTAAGAGTGGAAGATGTATAGAAGGTAAAGTATGAAGTGTCTACCATGTGATGATTAAGTTTAAGAGACATGAGGGGTGATCAATATCATTGGAATTAGGAGCCTGATTATTTTGGTAAAGTTTGCTAGTTTGCTAGTGGATTGGTTTGGTTTATGAAAATCTTGAGTGTATCGATTGTTTATTAAATTTACTATCTCTGTATGGAGATTGGTGTTTTTGTCGTAATAGAAGGTAGTATTATGGGGTTAGTGTAAGGATGTAATTTCGTTACCCAAGACCTTTATGGATTGGCAGGGGAATGTTTGGTCTTTTTGTGATGGTGTATTAGTTTTGGAAGATATTTTGGAGAATGAGTCATGATGTATGAGTGTAATGTGACTGTGTTTGTTTGGGTTTATTTGCTCGTTGTTAGGGATGGAGCGATACCAAAATTTTTACCCGATACTTCACTCCATCCCTACTCGATACTGTACCGATACTGTAGTTAAGGAATATTTGATTGCTAGTTTGGAAACCTAAATTTGTTTCTTGAATATGGTCGATATGGATATCTTGTCCCTATGACAGTTAAATATATATATATATATATATATATATATATATATATATATATATATATATATATATATATATATATATATATATATATATATATATATATATATATATATATATATATATATATATATATATATAATATAATATATATATATATATATATATATATATATATATATATATATATATATATATATATATATATATATATATATATATATATATTATTCAGTGATGTTATATGAAAGTGCATTAACTTTGAAATATTCTTTTTTGACGTTTTTCCGGGAATTGTTGTGACATTACTAACAAAATCACACGTACAGGGTAAATGATACTATTGTTTGAATAAATAAAAGGGAAACAACACAAGTTTAATTCTAAGTATGTAAATATAAGTCCTTTTTCTGTAAACATAGAGAAATGAACATGAAATGTCTTAATGAGAGAGAGAGAGAGAGAGAGAGAGGCAAGAGAATACTAGACTTCAGATTTGATGTTTTCGCATGTATATTTCGTGGTTGACAATAATAATAAAAAAAAAAATATCACCAGATGCAAACTTATATAGTTGGTCCATCTCTGGTCCGTATAACGGTTGCACAACTAAGAAGCATGGATAGGAACAGCTTCTGAATGTATTCGTCACTGATTTCGTGCTCCCAAACACGAATGATGACTTCTTGAAGTTCACGAAGTGTCCGTTGCTTTCTTTTTATTGACAGCAGATGATACATAATGCCAACAGTTCTCTATCGGGTTTAGATCTGGGCTGTTTCCCGGCCAGTCGCAATGGACTATTGGGCTAACCATTCTTCAACCTGTATCAATACGAATGGATGAAAATCATGGCGTAATACAGAAATGTGGAATTAGGCACATAAAACCTTACTTACCTGTTTTGAGAGATAACATGGGGCAGAGTAGTTCTGAGAGATGTGCAGCTTCTTGGTTGGCTGAAATGGGACGTGATGGTTGGTAGCAAATTGGCTCTCAGTATGCTTATATAACCTTTTACCTTTAAATTTCCTTTTATAAAATAGAGGCGACCTATTCCCCTCCCCGATGCGATATGCAAGCCTATACCATTTGACTAGCAGAGAATTTAATAGTAGGGAGAATACAGTCTGGAGTGTACTCCTCTCCTTTTCTACTACGAACAGTCTGTTTACCATCACTGCCATGTACGTTGAAATTTTTTTCGTTAGAGAAAATACCGGACTTACATTAGTCGGGGGTTCATTTGGTATGTTCTTTACACCACTCTAAACGGTCCATTAGCGTCTTAGGTGTAAGGAAAGGTTTCTCTCTTAGAGAACGAGCTACAAACCCTTTTTTGAACAGGCGTCTTCGCACTGTTTCTGCACTAGCCACTAAACCTTTAACCTCTTCCCACTCCCGTTGCAGCTCAGACGAAGACATCGAACGATTTTTTAGGCATAAACGCTTCAAAACACGAACTTGCTTTGAAATAGATAGTCATCTCCGCATGCTTCCTTGTTTCCTCTCAACTGATCTCGTACCCCTGAGTTTAGAAAGCAATCTGCTTACTGTAGACTGACTACATAACACTTTATTAGCAAAATATCGAGTGGAATAACTTTCTTCATGTAATGCAACAAGACACCCTTTTTGCTTGGCATCAATTGAGAGTAACTGGACATGACAACAGAGACATCAAAGAGGTAGACTGCCAGATGCTGGTTTATAACCGTACGAAGACGAATGATCCAATATTTCTTCGGATTGCGAAGGCGTAGAATTTGTTTGATGCAATCTGAATGGGTTTTTAGAGTACAGTTCTATTTTTGTCTTCAAAATACCAAACTGTCAGAGGTGATGCAGTTTCATTGAGCACCATTGTACAAAATATATATATATATATATATATATATATATATATATATATATATATATATATATATATATATATATATATATATATATATATATATATATATATATATATATATATATATATATATATATATATATATATATATATATATATATATATATATATATATATATATATATATATATATATATATATATATATATATATATATATATATATATATATATATATAATATATATATATATATATATATATATTATATATATATATATATATATATATATATATTATATATATATATATAGAATTATATAATATATATATATATATATATATATATATCTATATATATATAATATTATAGATAAAAAAAAAAAAAAAAAAAAAAAAAAAAAAAAAAAAAAAAAAAAAAAAAAAAAAAAAAATAAATATTATAATTATATATATATATAGGATTTATACCTTTATACTATATAAGAAATGGAATGACCTTAATAAAATAAGAAAACCAAAAGCTTTTGCCAATGTTTACGACGTCCAAACAATCCAAGATAAAATCAAACCATTTTTTTTTTAATGTTTATATGAATAGATAAGAGTGAAGGGGAAAAACTTTTGCATATTAAACGCCTAAAAAACCAATTCAACAAATCGGGAAACAAGTTCTTCACTTTTGAGATTTGGAGCTCCTCATAAGATACGAATAATTGGCATATAAAAATATTTATATTTAATATAAAGATTAACTCTCTCTCTCTCTCTCTCTCTCTCTCTCTCTCTCTCTCTCTATATATATATATATATATATAATATATATATATATATATATATATATATATATATATATATATATATATATATTATATGCACAAGAATTCTGGCATCCCTCCTCCTACTTTCTCCTCTCAGGTGTCCCATGCCTCTACCTACAATTACTCATGATCGGGTGCATGGGATCCTGAAATCTATGAAAGTCAGGAAGGCCAGTGGCCCGGATGGCATTCCCCTCGTGTTCTGAGGGAGTGTGCTTCCGAGTTAACGCCTGTCCTCGTTCAGCTCTACTCTCTATGCCTTAATACTAATACTTTTCCTCAATGCTGGAAGCGCGCATTTGTTCAGCCGATCCCAAAAAAGGTAGCCGCTCTGACCCTTCTAACTATCGACCTATAGCTCTCACTTGTGTTCTATCTAAAATTTTTGAAACTCTCCTCAACTCTCATTTCCTGGATCATTTGAAGTCTCATTCTCTTCTCTCAGATCACCAGTATGGCTTTCGACGCTCGAGGTCAACTGGTGACATACTTTCCTATCTCACTGATCTATGGTCTTCTGCCCTTAGGGACTTCGGGGAGTCTTGTGTGGTGGCGCTTGACATATCCAAGGCTTTTGACCGGGTATGGTATGCGTCACTGCTCTCCCAAGCTCCCTTCCTTTGGGTTTCCTCCTTCTCTTTGCTTACTCTTATCAAGTTTTCTCTCAGATCGTTCCATTTCGGCACTTGTAGATGGAGCGACCTCTTCCTCCTTTTCTGTCAACTGTGGTGTTCCTCAGGGTTCTGTTTTATCTCCAACCTTATTCTTACTTTTCATTAACGATCTTCTAACTGCACTTCTAACTCTCTTCACTCTTATGCTGATGACTCAACTCTACATTCTTCTACTCATTTCAAATCTGCTCCTCTTTTGCTTCTAGAGTTGCTTCTCGTCTTCAACTTTCCGATTTCTATTCTTGCCGATCTGGATGGGATTTCCGGTTGGGGTCATAGCAACCTTGTGAAATTCAACTTTTTAAAACTCAACTTCTTCACATCTCCCTCTCAAAAACACCTCCTAACTTTCCTATCCTCTTCGATGGCTCTCCCGTCTCACCTGTAAATAACATTAACATTCTTGGTCTAACCATAAACAACAAACTGTCTTGGAAACCACATATCACAATGGTTGCTAAAGCGGCCTCTAAGAAGCTGGGAGTTCTGTTCAGATTGCGAGAATTTTTTTTCTTCTATCAGTTACTCCAAATATATAAGGGTCTTATTCGCCCTTGTATGGAGTACTGTTCTCACATTTGGGGGGCTCCGGCTCCTCCTCTCTTCTGGATAGGGTTGAGTCTAAAGCTAAAAGATTAATTAACTGTCCCCTACTTTCAAACTCTCTTGACCCTCTATCTCTGCGACGTGACGTTGGCGCGCTATCTCTTTTCTACAGGTACTACAATGGCAGGTGCTCGAGGGAATTGGCATCCCATTCCTCCACCGTTGCGTCGTCCTCGTTGCACAAGGGGTGCCCTGCTTTCGCACCAATTTTGTGTTGATGTAGGAAATCCCAGGCTAGCCCGTTGTGGTGCCTCTTTCTTTCCAGCCACCTCTATTCTGTGGAACTCTCTACCTTCATCTATTTTTCCTTCTGTATTTAACCTTCCACTCTTCAAGCTTCAGTCTGTGCCCACCTGAGGATGGGCGCTTAGGTGTGTGTGTTGGTGTTTTTCCTTATTGTGTGTGCCCCCTCCTTGAAAAGGGCTCTGCCCGTGAGTTGGTGGCGTTTCTGTAAAAAAAAAAATATATATATATATATATATATATATATATATATATATATATATATATATATATATATATATATATATATATATATAATATATATATATATATATATATAAGATATTCGTATTCGTATTCGAATACGAAATAAATATTTTATATTATCACAAAAAATCAGTTACCACACGTTAATACTAGAATGAGAGATTTAAATGAATCTCTTTGTTTGTTAATTCAACCAATAAAGTTGAATCTATGACATCCCACAGAAAATGATTTGCTTTCAAAATGCATTAGTTTGCTGAAACCTTTTGAAGATAGCAACAAATAAGTTAAATGATATATCTTTATCTGGTATCTGAAGAGCGATGGAGTAATAAAATTAAAAAAAAGAAAAAAACTCTCTTGGAAGAAGTTACAAAGAGGTTTGATCTTGTAGAAATTAACGATTTTTATATGCAACAGCCTACAATAGTGGGACACTAGAATAAAGCAAAACCTTTTTACTCATCAAACTGTGATAGGAAAAAAATAATTGTTTCGATTGGACAAAAATGCGGAGGCATTCAAAGTACAAAGATGACACAATTTAAATCTAAAACAGAAGAAACTAAAAAAAAAAAAAAAAAAAAAAAAAAATGTCTTCAACCTGCACCAACATAGCATTATTAGAAGCCAGAGCAATATTTTTTCTTCTAGTAGTGATTACGAAGAGGAATGTGTATCAGGAACATTTAAAAAAAATCGATGTATCTAAATGGAAAAGATACCTCTGGAAATATCCGTGAATCGGATAATCATACAAGTTGTCTAATATGGTTGAATTTCCACTGGTATCATCATGCTTGCCCCCTCAGTATTGCCAGGGAGTGTCTATTTATCTGGTGATGATGAAAAAGCGTCCAGGCTCGCGCGAGCGAGCAGCAAGTTATTTTAATCAAAATAACTACCATTTTCATTGATATTGATTTTTAATCCTTCCCAAAGGGCGCTGTGGGAGAGGGGTTGGTGATTACCGTTAGAGCGGGTTCACGTCTGCATTACTTGAAATGTTGCTAATTTCTCGGCCAAACTCTTATAAGAAATATTGTTTGTGCAATATGCAATGGTTAACTTAAAGACATCTAATATTTATGTTGAAGATAGAATAAGAAGAATGGGCTTCATGATATTCGTATTCGTATTCGCGAATATAAAAAATTGGTATTTATGCAATTAAGTCTCTCGATTTGTTTTAGCTGCTGTTTAGTTGGTATTCAAAATGCAAGCTGGCAATGTAATTTATATTAAAGAAAAACAATTTACTTTTGCCTAAAATTCAAATTCAATAAATTTAAAAATTTCGTTAATGACGCAGGTTTTTGATTTTTAATAAAAGACTCAACAATCTTCAGTTTCTGAACTTCACTTGATTAGAGCTTTTGAGCTGAAAATAAATAATAATTGCTACCGTTATTTTGCCGCCCAATAGTAAAAATATATATTATTATTATTTAGTTTACTTTTATATTTCATGTAGAAAAACAGATGATTTTAGTTTTGATTTATGATTTAATTTTCTGATTAATAATGAGTTTAAGGTAGGTCTTCAGAATGTTACGTAATCATTTTTGTATTTGCCAAAAGCTTAATGATTCAAAGTTTTAGAATAAAATTTAATATAGCTTTCAAGGTTATTATCCGCATTTTATTAATCAAATTTTCAGGTAAAGATAAAGGATGGTTATAATTAATTAAAATTTATCTCATTCTTCAAACTTCTTCAAAAGATTTACAATCAGACCACAAATTGTAATCTAAATAAATGATTTTTTTTTTTAAAGATATATTTAAGATATTGCGTACATGTTGATATAATTTCATTATTATTATTA
>SEYY01019840.1:5000-7500 GCA_009176605.1 Armadillidium nasatum
CTCTCTCTCTCTCTCTCTATATATATATATATATATATATATATATATATATATATATATATATATATATATATATATATATATATATATATATAATTTTTTTTTTTTTTTGAAAGAGGTTCGAAATTGAAGTTGGGTTTCTTTTGAAACTTTTGTGATTTTGGTAGTTTTCACTTCGTTTAATCTTTTCTTACAAAATTTGAGCTTTTGAAATTTATTATTATTATTATCATTATTATTATTATTATTATTATTATTATTATTATTATTATTATTATTATTATTATTATTATTATTATTATTATTATTATTATTTAATTTATGTGATATTTTTTTATTTTTTCATTTATTTATTTATTTCATTATTATTATTATTATTATTATTATTATTATTATTATTATTATTATTATTATTATTATTATTATTATTATTATTATTAATACTATTTTTATTTTTTATTTATTATTATTGTTATTACCATGATATTTTTTGTAAATTTATTTATTTGTTTATTTAATTTTAAATTTTTTGATTATTATTACTATTAGTTTTATTATTATTATTATTATTATTATTATTATTATTATTATTATTATTATTATTATTATTATTATTATTTTTGTGACTTATTAATACCATTATTATTAATATAATTATTATCATCATCATCATCATCATCATCATTATATTATTGTTATTATTTATTATTATTATTATTATTATTATTATATTATTTATATTAAAAAAAAAAAAAAAAAAAATTATTATTATATTATTATTATATTATTATTATATTATTATTATTATTATTATTATTATTATTATTATTATTATTATTATTATTATTATTATTATTATTATTTTTATTGATTTTTTAATTAAAAATGAAACTTTTCCGCACAAATTTACCTATAACCTCTCTCTCTCTCTCTCTCTCTCTCTCTCTCTCTATATATATATATATATATATATATATATATATATATATATTATATATATATATATATATATATATATATATATATATATATATATATATATATATATATATATATATATTTTTAAATGTTTTATTTTCTTATATGATTGTATACATGTTATCATATGTTAATCGAAGTTCATAGAATAAAAAATTAGAAAGAAATTTATTTGTCCGCAAGGCTTTAATAAAATAACACACAACATCCTTCTAACTAGAGATAAAAAAAAAAAAAAAAATCACAGAAACTTTGATATTGAATTAATTATAAATGCGAATATGTGAAATATATTTATGTTTAAACTTGAACTTATAATTTAATTCATTGTTAAGTGATTGTAAAAACCTAAGGTTTTATTTCTTTTTAAAAACCAATCTCCAATTATATTGTATGTTTTTTCTTTTTTTTCTGTTTTTTTTTTAATTTTTTAAATAATACATGGAATATTTTTATGATAATTTAAATTCTAAAAATAATAATAATAATAATAATAAAAATTTTTTTTTAGATAAATATCTAGTTTATTTATAAGTATGTTTAAATAATTGGATTAGTTGTTGCAGGTATCATAAATTATATCCTTTTTCTTTGTCTCTAAGTATAAATAAATATGTATTTATTTTCTTTTTACTTTTATTGTTCTTTGTGATTTGTATTATTTTTTTCTTTTTCTTTTTATTTACTTCGTTGGTTTAATTTACTTGTTTATTTAAATTATATTTATTATTAAATATTTATTATTTTGAATATCAATTGTAAATTCATTTATTTATTTTATTTATAATTTATTTTTAAATTTATTTATTCTTTTAATTATTTTTATTAACTTAACCCCTGGTTTTTTCTTCCTATTTACAAGGAATTAAACAATTTATATCTGGGTTTTTAATTTAGAGAATGGTTAAATTAAAATAAATGTATAAAAAAATTAATCAATTATTGATTGCTTTTTTAGCCTAAGATAAAGAAAGAGAGGGAGTATGATGAGATGTAAAGGATAAATTTGTTATAAACGTGATGCTAAGCAGATTCCATTTTAAAATCACTCTTCCCTGTATCTGTCTCCTATTCCATTTTAAAATCCTGCTCAAGTTCTCGCCCCGATTCCATTTTAAAACCTCTTTGCTCCGGATTTTGCTCCAATTCTATTTTAAAATCCTGCTCAAGTTCTCACCCCGATTCCATTTTAAAATCACTCTTCCCTGTATCTGGCTCCAATTCAATTTTAAAATCCTGCTCAAGTTTCTCACTCCGATTCCATTTTAAAACCTCTTTGCTCCGGATTTTGCTCCAAATTCTATTTTAAAATCCTGCTCCAGTTCTCACCCCGATTCCATTTTAAAATCACCTTGCTCCGGATTTGGCTTGATTCCATATTAAAATCATGCGGCTCCAATTCCAGCTCTTTCTGAATTGAGGAAATTACATTGAATATAAATTTTGATGATTCTACCATCAAAAATAAATAAATAAATAGATAAATAAATAAATAAATAAATAAATAAAAAAGGAAAAATAA
>SEYY01019840.1:12500-15000 GCA_009176605.1 Armadillidium nasatum
TCAAATAGTTGCCTCCACTATATATATATATATATTATATATATATATATATATATATATATATATATATATATATATATATATATATATATATATATATATATATATATATATATATATATATATAATATTATATATAATTTATGTAATTAAAATATTTGTTATACCGTAATAGTAACAAAAATTCGTAATCGTTACTTGTTTTTTGATTTTAAGTCACCTCATATATATATATATATATATATATATATATATATATATATATATATATATATATATATATATATATATATATATATATATATATATATTCTTCCTTATTTCATACTTGTAGGGATTCTTTTTATCAAATCTGTTTATTACTTAAACATACAGTTACTCGTTCATTTTTACATCTTTTAGACATGTCATAGCTCGTACTTTTTTTTTAACTGTAGACATACTATTGCTCATTCATTTTAATAGCTGTAGACATACCATAGCTCGTATTTTTTATAACTTTTAGACATGCCATAGCTCGTACATTTTATAACTGTTGTCGTATCATTGGTCATACCTTTTTATAACTTAAGCATTCCATTTCTCATTCCTTTTTATAACTGTACCATAGCTTGTTCTTTTTATAACCGTTGTCATACCGTTGTTCGTTTCTTTTTGTAATTGAAGACTTGGCAAAGTTCGTACTTTTTATACCTGTACACATACCATTGCTCATTCCTTTTTATAACTGTAAATATGCTGTAGCTCGTGATTTTTTATAATTCTGTACTACCTCGTACCTTTTTATAACTACAGTATTTTTGATAAGCTACTATGCAATTAGCATCATGTGATTCATAGATTAGTAATTCTGTTAAAAAATGAAATTTAATAAATTTATATTTTATAACAATTATTTTATTAAATATTTTTAAAAAATTTAACTTCGACTTTTTTAAGCTTAATACAAAAACTCTTATACAACTCTGAAGGCATATCAAAGGCATCTTAAATATCTCTACAATCAATAACATGATTATTACCCCACATTTGGGCAGATTTAAGTCTTTCATATGAACAGTGGATGTTAACAGAAGTTTTTATCAGTAATGGCTATAAAAGCTTAACATTAACAAATTTTACGAAAACAAAACATGATATTTACCGATTTAAAGCTTTAACATTAAGACAAATTATCTAAAATGGATTGTGAAAGATATGCAAGTAAAAAAAATGACTCATTATTTTTTTTCTCTCTCTCTCTCTCTCTCACCAACATATGTTGTAAATGAGTCGATGCTGGAAGGAAAATGGTGGATTAGAAGGTCCTCATTAATGAAGAGAATTTACAGGATGAGCAACTGATTAAAGGGTGAGCAAAATTACACACTATGCAGTATTTGATGTCTTATCTATCTTCTCTTCCATCTCATCCATTTTCTTCCTTCTTGTTCATCTATCTTTCTCTCCAATACTCTTTTCCCACTCTATTCTTTCTTTTTCCTTTTCTAATTATATCTATCTTTCTATCACCTATTTATTATGTTATATATATATATATATATATATATATATATAATATATATATATATATATATATATATATATATATATATATATATATATATATATATATATATATATATATATATATATATATATTATATTATATATTATATATATATATATATATATATATATATATATATATATATATATATATATATATATATATATATATATATATATATATATATATATATATAATATATTATATAAGGACTGTACACAACTATGTGAAACCAAAATTTTCAAGAAAGTAATGAACACTTGTGGCCTTAGATTGAATTAAGGCAGGTTAGGTCATGACACTGTGAAAACAATTGATTTCGCAGTCGATGCCAATCAGTTCACTTTCGGAGTGTATGTAATTGTGATTAATATTTCTCTTAAGAGGTAGTAAAAGAAAAGGTGTTTTGTCTCTTACCTTTGCAGGTGCCTTGCAATCAAGGTAAAGAATCTGTGATTTTTATCTTTTCAATTATTTATCGAAGTCTCTTTCTCATTTGTTCATTCTCTCTCTCTCTCTCTCTCTCTCTCTCTCTCTCTCTCTCTCTCTCTCTCTCTCTCTCTCTCTCTCTCTCTCTCTTACTACTCTACTTATTTTTTCTTATTCTTAAGCATTTATTATATTTTTTATCTCTTCTTCTCTGTTTTTTCTGTTCTCTTTGTTCCTCTTCTTTTTCCCTTTACTCTTTTATTTTTTTCATTTTTCTTTGTATAGATTTTTCTAATTTTCTCATATTTTTCTTTTCCCTTTCTCTGCTTTCTCACTCTTTCATTCTTCGTTTCACTGAGAATCTCTCTACCTTTTTCTCCACTAACTTCCTCCTCTTTTCTCTCTATCTTCCTTCTTTCTATCCATTTCTTCTCTCTCTCTCTCTCTCTCTCTCTCTCTCTCTCTCTCTCTCTATCTCTATCTCTATCTCTCTCTCTCCTCTACTTATTTTCTCTTATTCTT
>SEYY01019840.1:30000-37500 GCA_009176605.1 Armadillidium nasatum
AGACAAAAAAGAAGAAGAAGAAGAAGAAGAAGAAGAAGAAGAAGAAGAAGAAGAAGAAGAAGAAGAAGAAGAAGAAGAAGAGAGAGAGAGAGAGAGAAATTAAAAAGAGAGTAGAAAGAGGAAGAATGAATGAGAAAAAGAGAGAGAGAGAGAGAGAGAAAGAGATAGAATAAAAAAAGAGAAATAGTGAAATAAAAAGAGAATTAGAATGAACGAGAAAGAGGGATAGATAGATAAAGATTTAGATAGAGTGAAGTGGAAAGAGAATAAGAATAAACGAGAGGTAGATATATATAGAACGAGAGAGAGAGAGAGAGAGAGAGAGAGAGAGAGAGAGAGAGAGAGAGAGAGAGAACTATTGATTACCTCTTATTCTTCTAACACGAAGTCTGAGTCAATTACGCCTGATTATTAAGTGTATCTAAACTACGAGACTTCATGTCTTTGATTACTCTTGAAATGGCTCTTGATTTACCTTTGCCAGTTTAAAAAGTGTTAAATTATTCACGAGTAAATGCTAATGAATCATTTTTTATTTGTTTTATATATTTTTTATTTATTTTTTTAAAAATCTTTAATTTTTTTTTTTTAAGAGGGATTTTTGTAGGTGTAATAGATAAAATTCTTTCTGTATATAAAAAAAAAATTGATTTGGGTATTCACCTCAAAAAAAAAAGGGAGGGAGAAAGGTAGGAGGGAAGGAGATGACGTGTTGGGGGGGAATTTAAAGGCAATAAATATTCCTTTTATCAGAAAAATAAATGGAAAAAAATAACCAGTGGATAAAAACTACAAAAGATGAATTTTAAATTTTAGAAAAAAAAAAAAAAAAAAAGAGTTTTTTTTTTTTTTTTTTTTTTTTTTTTAAAAAAAAAAAAGTTTTATTCAAAAAAATAAAAATAAAAATAAAAATAAAAAAAATTCTAAATTTAAATAAAAGGCGGATTGATTTTAATAACTTTTTTCGTAGGTTCTTTTAAACGCAAGAATAGTCATAATGCCGGTATATATATATATATATATATATATATATATATATATATATATATATATATATATATATATATATATATATATATATATATATATATATATATATATATATATATATATATATATATATATATATATATATATATATATAAAAACTGAAAACCCTATGCCTTCTATTATATTAAATACTTATTTAGATTTGTACACTTTCAAATGTTATGTATCTAGTCATATCGGCCTTTAATCTGATTTCAGAATGAACTTTCTCCAATTCAGACTGATTGCATGTAGACTTCTACAAACAATATATATATATATATATATATATATATATATATATATATATATATATATATATATATATATATATATATATATATATATATATATATATATCTAACATTAATATCGTTTTTAATGCATTCTTGTGTGGTTTTTATTTTAAAGATCTCGATACTCTTCTTTGGTTATCAATAAAATAGCATTGAGAGAATTTTATTTGATATTAAATTAAGAAGAAATAGCAGGGGAGCTTTTGTTCATTTTTCTTTACTGATTATAAAAAAAAAGTAGGTAAGAAATTATCAAAAACCATAAAAAGAGTCAATTTTCCTTTGCTTTAATTCTATGTTATTTTAATTTTAAGAGTTCACAGACTACTTTTCTCTAATTGAATGCAATACTTTATTAAATATTAAATAATACGATACTACATACACGCACACACCCATATATATATATATATATATATATATATATATATATATATATATATATATATATATATATATATATATATATATATATATATATATATATATATATATATATATATATATATATCTATATTATATTTTGAGACATTTAACTGGCGGAAGTAATATCTCATAAGTTGAATGAAGTAAAGAGTCTAGTCGTCTACGAAACGTTCTAATAAAGTAGAAGAATTATTTCTTTAGTATTGTTTAATAATAATAATAACAATAATAGTAATAATAATAGTGATAATAATAGTGATAATAATAGTGATAATAATAGTAATAATAATAATAATAATAATAATAATAATTATAATAATAATAACTAAAAAGTATCAGCAAGAACAATTACAGAATATTAGCGGGAATAATGATATCTAAAAATAACTAATATTATTTGCAATTAATTTAAATTAATTAAAAATTAAACTAATTACAATTTAAACTAATTACTGATAACGGTAATAGTAATAATAATAATAATAAAATAGAAAAAGAACAATAACTGAAATAATAATTATATATAATGACAAAAAAAAAAATAAATAAATAAATAAAACATGATAAAAAGTATTTAATTGAAAAATCACGTTAACTAAAAAAAAATAATAATAATAACTCACAAATAAAAAAAATAAGATAAATAAAAAATAAAAAAATAAAAAATAAAAAAATAATTAAAAAACAATAATATAAATAAAAATAACTAATAAATGACAACTACTAAAGAGTAACAAACTAAAACTATGCCTAAAAATTATTAATAAAAGTTAAAAAAAATAAAAATAATTAAATTAAATAACTGAAATAGTTTTTATAAAAATATAAATTAACAAAAACTAAAAGATAATTTAAAAAAAAATTAAAAACTACATTCAAATAAAAGAATGAAAATTTTTTAAAAATAAATGTATATAAAAATTTAAAATAAGCAAAAAAAAATATTAAAAAAATAAAAATAAATATAAGCATGCAACATTTAAAAATAAGTAGAAAATAGATTTAAATATATAAAATAAAATAAAATTTAAAAACAAAAAATAAATTATATATATATATATATATATATATATATATATATATATATATATATATATATATATATATATATATATATATATATATATATATATATATATATATATATATTATATATATATATATATATATATATATATATATATATATATATATATATATATATATATATATATATATATATATATATATATATATATATATATATATACTGAAGACTGCAAGCAAAACACTCGTACATGCATTAATACAAAATAATATTGCAATATTACAGAGATTTAACATACTAAATAGATCACTTAAATTAAATTTATATGAAATTAAATTAATAAATTTAAAACATTGTGATTTTTCTTTTTATAGCTAGAGGAAAGTCGTTTTCTTTTACATTATTTTTATATATATATATATATATATATATATATATAATATATATATATATATATATATATATATATATATATATATATATATATATATATATAATTAGAAAGGTTAAAGCCAATACTATGAGTTATCACATACTCATTTAATTCACTGTGAACTTTTTAAACTTTATCTTCTTTCGCCTTCAGCACAAATTAAATTTTACAAATTTCTATTTTAAAATTTTGGATCACTTATATTCCAACTTAACAGAAATATTCTTACAGTACTTGAAGCTACATTGCCCCAGTGCTAGTTTATTCTTATAAATTATAACTCTATCTCAATTCATACTTTTTTCAGACACAAGGAATCTCTACCAATGTTTCTCAGATCCTCATTAATTCATTTATTTTAGTTTGTCATCTGTAATGCGGTGTATGTAGGCCTGACTGGCCAATAATTAAAAGTTAAGATTGATATTCATAGAGGAGTTTCCTTGAGGATTGGACATCTCTTTGCTCTCCTCAACACCCTGCCATAAGGTGACCATGGAGATACCCACCCTTTTTTCGTCTTCCAATTATTCTATCCTTCGACATTCATCTTCGCTTTTTGATCTTAGGATATTGTAGTCTTTATATATAAAAATTCATTTGCCATCCTTAAATGATCAAGCTTCTTCTATTATTCTTTTCACTCAGTGATGAAGTCCTTTTTCTCAAAATAGTCCAGCCCTTTCATTGTTTCTTGGTGCAAAATTTCGATTTTAGTTTTGGTTTTATTTATGCTATTTATTATATTTTTCCCTTAATTTTATTATTTTATTGAAATTATTATTATTTTTAGTATTTTATATATAATTAACGAATTTATATTCGAATTGAATTTTAAAATAGAAATTTGTAAAATTTAGTTCTTGCTGAAGACGGACCGAGACACGATTTGAAACGTTCATTGTATTAAATGAGTATGTGGAAACCCTTAGGTATTGGCTTTAACCTTTCTAATTAGATTAAAGTTTACTAGGAAAGAAGGTATCTCAACTTAAAAAAAAAAATAATATATATATATATATATATATATATATATATATATATATATATATATATATATATATATATATATATATATATATATATATATATATATATATATATATATATATATATATATATAGAAGATTTAAGACTTCGTCTATATGAGTATGTAAGACCAACATTTACTTCAACTAAACAGTGGAGTGTGTAATTAATCCTCATTAAATTAAGCGGATAAGATCTGAGGATTATATTTATTTTGTTGTTCTTGAAATGAAAACAAAATAAAAAAAATATTTAAAAGAATGACTTTAATTAAGCAAACAGACTAAGAGTAATTAAGATTTAATATGAAAAACAATAGTAATCAAGATTCAAATCATTCTGTATTAATTGCGAAGGTTAATCGACCTTGCTTGGAAACAATGAATTTTTTTTTGTTCTCTCCTCTCTCTCTCTCTTAAACAAAATGGACATTTACAATTCTTAAATACCAAGAATAAATCTTTTTTTTTTACTTTTAATTATATTTATTGACCAATTCAAATGCAAGGTTTTGTTTTACAAGAATAATTTGTATTTATATACTTTTATTTATTATAAATTTAATTATCGTTAACGCTTTTTATTATATAGTTTGCCTTTTGTTTAGTACTGAACAATTATTTGATGTTACATGCATAATTCATTTTATTTCTTTATCAGGGTTAATGATAGGTAAACAGTCTTTATATATTCTTTCCTGTCTCTATCTATCTATCTCTCTATCCATCTATCTATCTATTATATATCTATCAATGTTTCTATTTTTATTTTTATCTATTTTTTATGTATATATGTATGTGTGTATGTATGAATGTATGTAAGTATCTATGTATGTATGTATGGATAGATGACTATCTTTCTACCTTTCTACCTATCTACTTATCTATCTCTATCTATCTTTTTATCTATTTATCTATATACATCTATCATTTGTACATATCCAATCTATTATCTATTTACATACGATTATATATTTTCCATGGTATGTATTTAACAAAGATCTTTATTTACTTTCCAATACCTTATTTATATCAGACGAAGTCTCCTAAATATAATAAAGAAATATAAAAAGTATATTGCAGAAATTATATATCAATAAATTAAAACATTGAAAAGAGAGAAAAACAACCATTAAAAAAAAAAAAAAAATAAAAAAATAATCTGCCGAAAGATTATTCAAATAAAATTAAAGCCAAAAACCTTTTATTATCTTCAGCAACTTGAATTATGCACGGAAAAGACATTTTCTATCTTTTCTTATCAACAAACGTGGTCATTTTACCTCTCTCTCTCTCTCTCTCTCTCTCTCTCTCTCTCTCTCTCTCTCTCTCTCTCTCTCTCTCTCTCTCTCTCTCTCTCTCTCTCTCTCTCTCTCTCTCTCTCTCTCTCTCTCTCTCTCTCTCTCTCTCTCTCTCTCTCTCTCTCTCTCTCTCTCTCTCTCTCTCTCTCTCTCTCTCTCTCTCTCTCTCTCTCTCTCTCTCTCTCTCTCTCTCTCTCTCTCTCTATATATATATATATATATATATATATATATATATATATATATATATATATATATATATATATATATATATATATATATATATATATATATATATATATATATATATATATATATCTATCTATCTATCTATCTATCTATATATATATATATATATATATATATATATATATATATATATATATATATATATATATATATATATATATATATATATATATATATATATATATATATATATATATATATATATATATATATAATCATAGCTTTCAGGCTTTCAGTATGATTATAAAAATTGATTGATTTCTCTGATGAACTTGTATTCAATCTTTGATCTATTTTTAATAACTTCGCCTTTCAACCAGTCCTTAAAATTGTGTTCTTTTATTTTCAAAATTTTTATCTTAATTTAAAGAGAAGAAAAAAGAACTGAAAAAAGAACCAAAATTTTAAAAAACTTAAAAAAAAGAACTGAAAAAAAGAACCAAAATTTTAAAAAAATTTTTTAAAAAAAAGTGAAAAATTTTTTTTTAAAAAAAAAATTTTTTTTTTTTTTAAAATTTAAAAAAAAAATTAAAAAAAAAAAAAAAATCAATAAAAGGAACATTGAAAAGGACGGAAACGTAGTAGTGTCACGGATGTGTAAATAAATAAATAAATAAAATTAATTAAGTCATTTAAAGGGAATAATTACAGGTTTATAATAATAATGATGATAATAATAATAATAATAATAATAATAATAATAATAATAATAATAATAATAATAATATTGTAAATGTGTAATAATAATAATTATAATAGTAATATAGTAGTTATATAATAATAATAATAATAATAATAATAATAATAATAATAAAAGTAAAATAATATATTAGTTACGTAATAATAATAAAAATAATAATAATAATAATAATAATAATAATAATAATAATAATAATAATAATAATAATTTTAGTAAAATAAATTAGACATTAAACGAATCGTCCAAACTTTGACCTAATTTTCTTTTCTATTTTTCTCTTTTTTTAATCCTCTCTCCCCGTACAAATTCTCCTATTTCTCCTTCCCCCCTCCCCTCCCCTCCCCGTAAAAATCCTCTTACTCCTCCCTATCCCCTCTCAACCCCCCACCCAAAAAGGTCGTGACTTTTGTTTTCGCTTCTGATCTGTAATTTGGTTAAATAGATTTTCATTAAAATTCATGATATTATTTGATCGATGGTTCAGTGCTAATGTGATGTATCGATCATTTCTTTTTAATTTGTATTTAAGCTACCTCTCTCTCTCTCTCTCTCTATATATATATATATATATATATATATATATATATATATATATATATATATATATATATATATATATATATATATATATATATATATATATATATATATATATATATATATTATATATATATTAAAGAGTTCCTCAGTTTTATTATTTTATTTTACCAAAAATTTTTAATTTTCTAAATTTCTAAAGATACTATTAGTCATTTCTTTTGATATCATCTATTTTGCATTTTCGTTACTCAATTTCTATGTCATGTTTCTCAAGAATAACTTTGTGAAAACTGGAAATTGTTTAATAATATCTTCCATAAGGTGATTCGTGCTAGGTTTTCTTATAATTAAAAAAAAAAAATTCCTTCTTGATTATTAGCCATAACTCTCGCAAGAAAATGAATACTTTCAAAACTTACTTTGCTTGAAGTTTATTATTTTGTCCTCATTTTGATTGCTCTTTTTAGGGAT
>SEYY01019840.1:60000-67500 GCA_009176605.1 Armadillidium nasatum
TGAAAGCAGAAAATAAATTGCATTAATAAATATTTTTTCGGAAACCTGCATAGTGCTCGTCACTGGGACACCCAAATATATATATATATATATATATATATATATATATATATATATATATATATATATATATATATATATATATATATATATATATATATATATATATATATATATATATATATATATATATATATTAGGCAACATTATATTTTTCCGCCAAATTTTTTCAAATTCTCCTGGTATCCCCCGATCCGTAAGTGGTGGTTAAAAAATATTAAAAAAAAAAACAGAAAGAAGAAAGTACTATTTCCACAATCAACTTTTTGCATGGGTGCTTTTTTTTATTTTTTATTTCTTTTTAAATTTTAATTTTTTGCATGGGTTCTTTTTTTTGAAAAAAAAAAATTTAAATTTTTTTATTTTTATTTTATTTAAAAATTTTTTTTTTTTTTTTAATTTTATTTTCCTACTCATTAGTCGTGACGGTTAGACACGTTCTCCAAAATGTGGCTCTGCTTCATGATTTTCGAATTTTTTATTTTTTTATATATATTTTTTTTATTTTTATTTTATTTTATTTTATTTTTTTTTTAAATTTTTAAAAATAATTTAACGGTTTTGTAATTCTAATTCATATACTTTCCTTTTTCAACACTTATTTTTTAGTGTATATTAATAAAAAATACCTTGCAAGTTCTTAAGAATTCATTAATAAAAAGTGATTGCCTAGAAAGACATTATTATTATTATTATTATTATTATTATTATTATTATTATTATTATTATTATTATTATTATTATTATTATTATTATTATTATTATTATTATATTATTATTATTATTATTATTATTATTATTATTATTATTATTTATTATTATTATTATTAATCATTATTATTATTATGTATTATTATTATTATTATTATTATTATTATTATTATTATTATTATTATTATTATTACTATTATTATTATTACTATTATTATTTGGAAGATATTTATTTATTTTAATTTAAGTTTTAATTTCTCTTCAAATTTTCATAAAAATCTTTTATTCTTCTAATTGCTGACCGGTTTCGCCGCCAACTTCCTACATTATTATTATTATTATTATTATTATTATTATTATTATTATTATTATTATTATTATTATTATTATTATTTATTATTATTATTATTATTATTATTATTATTATTATTATTATTATTATTATTATTATTATTATTATTATTATTATTATTATTATTATTATTATTATTATTATTATTATTATTATTATTATTATTATTATTATTATTATTATTATTATTATTATTATTATTATTATTATTATTATTATTATTATTATTTTTTTTTTATTTTATTATGAAAAATATTTAGATCGGAAAGGTTTCTCCTCCTGTCTTTACTTAAAAGTTAAAAATGAAAATAATAATTTTTAATGATAGAAAAAAACGCATATAAAATATTTTTGAGCTTCTTTTTATATTTATTTAATAAATGATATATATATATATATATATATATATATATATATATATATATATATATATATATATATATATATATATATATATATATATATATATATATATATATATATATATTATGATTTTTACGCTTTGAAAATAACGTCTCATCTATTTGAAAAGTGAAGTCATCTCCTCCAATTGGCTCAAAAGTTGACACTGAATTGGCACAAACCTAGAGAAAATAGTTTTATGTAAATCGTGAGCTAACAACCAAACACAACCTAACCTAACTTAACATAACCAAATCTAACTAAACCTAACCTATCCTAGCTAAACCTAACCTAACCTAGCCTAACTAAACCTAACCTAACCTAACATATACCTAACCTAACTTATCCTAACCTAACCTAATCAAAAAATAATTTATTTTCAATAGTAATTTTGTATTTCTGAAATAATCGCACTGCATCAGTTTCATTTAAAATATTCTTATCAAACCAATAGAAATTATATTCACAATTCATTTTCAACGATCCACATCTTTCACATTAAATCGAGAATTTGAGTGAAATAAATTAATTTTAAATTTTCTTTTTCAAAAATTACTCGCGGTGAAGAACAAAAATTGTAATAAAAAGACTTATTTTTAAATTAATAATAAAATTAACAATAAAATACTAATCTTTCCGATCTAAATATTTTTTCATCAACATAAAAGAACAAGGCACCATTATTATTATTATTATTATTATTATTATTATTATTATTATTATTATTATTATTATTATTATTATTATTATTATTATTATTATTATTATTATTATTATTATTATTACTACCATTATATTGACTGCCAATCGTCTGAATTTACTGTGTTTAAGATTTAACTTTAATAGTCTAATATACGCCATTGCTCGTAATACATAGAATTTTCTTTCAGTAAAATATCAAGCTGTATAATGAATTTGAATTTATTGACTTAAAATTACCATATAAAAAAATTCTTCCAATTAAACATTTATTCCGTAACATCTTTTTAAAAGTGAAGAATTAATTCTATTGACTAATTTCGTACTCGAATTTCTTTACTCATTCAGGCGTAAAGGTTTATATAATTGGTACATTTATTCAGAAATCTTTTACAGAGTTGCCGACATATTCATCGTGATGATACTAATGATTATCCTTAATTATTAATACGTCAGAAACTCTTTATCAAATTACCTTTTATTTTAAATCTCTCTCTCTGTCTCTCTCTCTCTCTCTCTCTCTCTCTCTCTCTCTCTCTCTCTCTCTCTCTCTCTCTCTCTCTCTCTCTCTCTCTCTCTCTCTCTCTCTCTCTCTCTCTCTCTCTCTCTCTCTCTCTCTCTCTCTCTCTCTCTCTCTCTCTCTCTCTCTCTCTCTCTCTCTCTCTCTCTCTCTCTCTCTCTCTCTCTCTCTCTCTCTCTCATTTTTCTCTTTTCTCTCTTTTTCTCTATATCTCATATATATATATATTTATATATATATATATATATATATATATATATATATATATATATATATATATATATATATATATATATATATATATATATATATATATATATATATATATATAGAACACAAAGTTTAAAGTTTGCTATACTAAATACATTAAAACTTTATAAGTTTAATGTATTTAGTCTATGTGTTTGTTTAGTAGACTTAAAATTATGATCATATATATATATATATATATATATATATATATATATATATATATATATATATATATATATATATATATATATATATATATATATATATATATATATATATATATATATATATATGTTTTTTATATCTCCTCTAGTGGGCAAAGGCCGGAGGCCTATTAATTTCCACCGGAGTTGGGAAACATCAGATACTGGTTCTTAAAAGCCGACATGTTCAGATACACCACATTTAAAAGTGCGTAAGTCAAAGGAAGTCGGGAAAACAGATAAAGGGAGTGTGTTTCAGACTTCACCAGTAGAGTACATGTAAGATTGATCATAGAGATGAAGTGCATGTGAGGTCGAAGAATTGAACAGAGAAAGGATGAAAATGTGCAGAAAGGTATGATGCAGAAACTCTTCTTAATGAAGCAGGTATGCGACGGGAGAGTTCAGAAGAGCAGTTTCCATTATAATAGCGATAATATAGTGAGAGTGAGTCAACAATTCGACGGGCAAAAAGAGACCGGAGAGAATTAGTGGGAGTGGAAGAGTTGATGAGATGAAAAACCCTAGATTCCACCTTCTCAAAGAGAGCTGCATGTGTGGAACCATCCCAGATGTGCGATGCGTACTCTGTACAGGGGCGAACAACACCCCTATAGAGAACAAGTAACTGGGGTGGGATGAAGAAATTCTGAAGGCGCCTCAGAACTCTCAACCTCTTAGAACATTGTTTAGAAAGAGAAATTATGTGATCTTTACAAGAAAGATCATTAGAAAAAGAAACACCGAAAATATTAAGAACAGATGAAGGTTTGAGTTGTGTGTTTTCGAAGAAGACATCATAATTGTGTGAAAGATTATGTCGAGTAGAGAGATTGAGGAACTGAGTTTTTGAGTCATTGAAAACAACCATGTTTTCTCTGCCCAAATTAGAAATACGTGAAAGATCAGAAGTTTTTATTGAATGATCAGATTTGATACGTTTGCATTTGGATAGAATAATAATAATAATAATAATAATAAAAATAATAATAATAATAATAATAATAATAATAATAATAATAATAATAATAATAATAATAATAATAATAATAATAATAATAATAATAATAATAATAATAATAATAATAATAATAATAATAATAATAATAATAATAATACCCTGTTTCGAATACAGTTAAATAGTATTTGGAACTTATAAAACTGTAATTGTACTAATAAACACAGTTCAAACTCATTTTTTTTTTACAATTAATAATAAAAAAAATAATAAGAATAAGAATCATAATAATAATAATTACATGGAACATCAATTTTTTTCTATTGTTATGCATTGAAAATAATGCATAACACTTGTAATATATATATATATATATATATATATATATATATATATATATATATATATATATATATATATATATATATATATATATATATATATATATATATATATATATATATATATATATATGTAACATGCACACACACACACTCAAATTGAATCCACAAATCTTTTCAACGTTTCTAATTCGTTAATTGAATAGTGGAGATGAGTATTGAGAGAAACTCAAACAATAATTTAGAATTTTATCTGATTTTCAAAGGAAATCTAATATTAGGTGTGATCATATTTCTTCAATTTTTAGAATCATTTTCCTGTAATTTCAAATTGCTTAACTCTTTTTGTTCTATATATATATATATATATATATATATATATATATATATATATATATATATATATATATATATATATATATATATATATATATATATATATATATATATATATATATATATATATATATATATATATATATATATAAGGTGCAGGGAGGGGTGAAATTTGCCAATAATTGGTTCATAACAGTCAAGGAAGATTTTATTAACAATTTGAGAAGTCTTACACCCTAATTTTCTGTACTATTCGTATGTGAGCTTAGGTGTGTTTGTGTGTGTGTATGTGTGTGTGTGTTAGTGTGTTTGATATTCTAGGAATGCATAAACAAACTCTGGCAAATTAATAAATTTTTTTATCAACCTTTATCAAACAATGCTTCATCCCACATATTAAACATGCCAATGAGCTTAAATATACTGTGTATATATACATTTTATGTATCATGACGTATGCATACGTTAATTTACATGATTAATGCATTCAGAACAACGTATGTAATAATTTTTATTTTTTTTTATGTTTTAGTGAAGGAAATGTATCTTGTATCTTTTTTGATTAATAAATTGTAAGTTATTGCTCTGCAATATAATAAAGTCAAAGAAAAATTACTAGATTTGGATCAATATTCTCATCAATATCAAGGTTTGAAACCATGCACTTTTCGTATCAGTTTTCATACCCGTTTTCATGCCCATTTTCATGCCCGTTATCGTATCAATTTTTATTCAAATTTCGGAATTTTTTTTTTATTATTATTATTATTATTATTATTATTATTATTATTATTATTATTATTATTATTATTATTTATTATTTTTATTATTATTATTGTTATTATTATTATTATTATTATTATTATTATTCATTATGTTATCATTATTATTATTATTATTGTTATAATTATTATTTTTATTTTTATTATTATTATTATTATTATTATTATTATTATTATTATTATTATTGTTATTATTATTATTGTTATCATTATTATTATTTTTATCATAATTATTTTTGTTATTATTATTATTATTATTATTATTATATATTATTATTATTATTATTATTATTGTTATTATTATTATTATTATTATTATTATTATTATTATTATTATTATTACATTTTCTTTTTTAAATTTCATTTGTTGCTGTTTTGTGAACCTTTAGAACCAATTTTCGTACCAGTTTTTCATAACTTTAAATCAAATTTTCTTTCGAAACTAAAATTATATTTCAAGATTTCTTGTTTATTTGATTGGGATAAAGAATCTATTTTTCTTTTTTTAAATTTTAATTTGTTATTATTTTATATTCCTTTTTGTATATTTATTGTTATTATTATTATTTATGTAAATGGAGTTTAGAATTATATTGTTAAATTTTTTTTGTTTTATCTTTCGCTTTTATGATTTATGTTTCTTCTATTGATAATTATATGTTACTTTCAAATAGAACTATTCAACGAATAAATATTTTAAAAAATATATATATATATTTTTTTTAATTTTTAACATTTTAAATTTTTTTTAATTTTTTTTTTAAATTAATTTTTATTTTTTTATTTTTAATGAATTTCTGGAGATTTTTAAAGTTTTAATTAGAAACTAGTGTAATATGCATGAAAGCAATACACATTATACTTGTATATATAATGTGTAATGTGCATGAAATTAATGCATAACACTTGTAATATATATATATATATATATATATATATATATATATATATATATATATATATATATATATATATATATATATATATATATATATATATATATATATTATATATATATATATATATATATATATATATATATATATATATATATATATATATATATATATATATATATATATATATATATATATATATATATATATATATATATATATATATATATATATATATATATATATATATATGCTAATTATATTTTTATAAAATTTTTTTTAAAATAGAAAATAATATGTAGTCTTGGAATTAAATATATTAATTAAAATTATAAAATATTAAATTATATATATATATATATATATATATATATATATTATATATATATATATATATATATATATATATATATATATAATATATATATATATATATATATATATATATATATATATATATATATATATATATATATATATATATATATATATATATATATATATATATATATATATATATATATATATATATATATATATATATATATATATATATATAGAGAGAGAGAGAGAGAGAGAGAGAGAGAGAGAGAGAGAGAGAGAGATGCAACAGCGTTTTTTGAAATTATTTTTTTAACCTGTAGTTTTTTTTTTATGGGTTAATAACAGCCATTTTGTTTTTAATTGTAAGGCTGCTATTTTAAGACAATTTTAACTGCATAACTGTAAAAGACTGTAATTAATGGGTAATAACTCTCAAAATCAACCTTTATGTGACAGAATTTTAAATCAAAGCTTAAATTTTTCACATAAGGGAACTTTTCTCTCTTTATACTCAGATTGCAAATAATATTGGCAATAAACCTTCCCATCAAATTTATACTTGCCTCTCATTATATATATATATATATATATATATATATATATATATATATATATATATATATATATATATATATATATATATATATATATATATATATATATA
>SEYY01019840.1:87500-90000 GCA_009176605.1 Armadillidium nasatum
AAAAAAATTGTCTGGAGGGAAAATTTAAAATTAAATTTTCAAAAGGTATTATTTGGTTTTTCTTCTCAATTGTTCTTCAGAAGATTAATCATTGAATGATTAATACCTCTACAAACCTGGAATAAAAGCCTCAGTTTCAAAAAAAAAAAAAAAAAAAAAAAAAAATTAAAAAAAAAAGTGAAAATTTAGCAACTGGTGTTAATAATAAAAATAATAATAGTAATAAAGATGAAAATTATAATAATAATGATAATAGTAATAATAATAATATATATTTATAATTAATATTAAATATAATTCAAATTCAAATTATTCTTTATTCATTGAACGTTCACTGTAATTTACAATATGTAGTTGGTCCTATACTACTAACTACTACTACTACTACTACTACTACTACTACTAATAATAATAATAATAATAATAATAACATTAACAATAATAGTAATAGTAGTGAAGCGACTGTACAGTTCTCTGAAAAGGGACTTCTAAGGGGATGCACGTTAGTTTCCATTGAGCCCCAAAGTTTAGTAGTTAAATAAGCTTTTTAATTAAAAAGTAAATACTAAAATGGTGCATATAACAAATGAGTGATTAAGAAAATGCTAATTAAAATACAATTATCTTATAAAATTAATAATAGTGAAAATAGTAATAGCATTATTAATTCTAATAGCAAAAATAGTAAAAATAATAATAATAATAATAATAATAATAATAATAATAATAATAATAATAATAATAATAATAATAATGATGAGAGGAAGAAGGTATTCGCAAACATAATAATGATCAAAACAATATAATAATAATCATAATAATTATGCTAAGGAAGTACTAATAATATTATCAACTATAATAATAATAACGATGATAATAATAATAATAAAAATTGCAACAGCAACAGAAATAAGGCTTTTAGTACTGATTCCAAAGCTAACTTCAATTATGGCAATAATTTGACAGTATAAATAGAATTATCAAAATAAATGTAAAGACAATATTAAGCATAATAATAATAAAAATTACAATAACAGTAATAGTAATAATAATAGCAATAACAATAATGATAAAATAATAATTGATGAATATTAGTAATAATAAAGTCAATGAAAGGTGTAGCCCAATATTATTTACAGTAGGGTTTGTAATAATTACGATAAAATGTTGCCGCTGGAGTGCAACATCACGTACATTAGAGAAGTAACTTCGACATTGTAGTGATACAGAAATAATAACAATATTAATAATACAATAATATCAGTAAAATCCAGTAATAATAACTTTTATATGAATAACAAAACATTAATAATAGTAAGAATAATAATAATAATAATAGAAATATATATATATATTATTAATATTAAATACAATAATAATAATGAAACTATTTATTATAAAACAATAAAAAATAATAATAAAAATATATTTATAATAAAAATAAAATAATAATAATAATTATAATAATAATAATAATAATAATAATAATAATAATAATAATATTAAAATAATAATAATCATTAAAGTAATAATACTAATTTTTATAATACTATTGTTAATAATACGTTTAATATTACTTCCACTGCTGCTACGAACTCTTCAACTAATCCTACTGCTGTTTCTGCTGCTTCTACAATAACTTCTATTGCTACTACTACCAATAATAATAAAAAAAATAATAATAACAATAATAATAATAATAATAATAATAATAATAAAAATAATAATAATAATAATAATACTGCCGGCGATTGGATAGACTTTGGATATTCTGTGATATGTAAAATTTGAAGCGTTTATGTTAAACTTTTAATGTAAACTTTTAATTTTTAAAGCTTTTGTTGGAAATGTGTAGATCATTTTATTATTCATATAAGAAAATAAAGAAAAATCTTGCCAATATAACAAAGATTTCAATCTGGCAGATATAAATATAAATGTCCCAATAATAATAATAATAATAATAATAATAATAATAATAATAATAATAATAATAATAATAACAATAATAATAGAATAATAATAATAATGATAATAATAATAATAATAATAATAATAATAATAACAATAGTAATAATGATAATAATAATAATACTAATAATAATAACAATAATATAGTTATTACTATGAAAGTGAAGCATAATAATATAGAATCCAAGTAGCCTTTAATGCTATTTTTATTTGAAAATAAATAGTAATAAGTAAGAATTATTTTTTTTGTTATTTTGAAAATAATCTGGTAAAATTACGACCTTTTATTATTTATAGAATTATTTAGTGTTTTTTATTCCAAGGTTTGGAGAAGTTTGTGGTTAATATTTATAATAGGTGTAAAGGGAAAAAAAAAACGTATTAAAAAATAGAGAGTGTGTTTCTTAAAATATTTCTTTTGAGACTTTGTAGAAAGAAAACTTTATATATATATATATATATATATATATATATATATATATATATATATATATATATATATATATATATATATATATATATATATATA